>JAPYZN010000021.1:0-42510 GCA_030522865.1 Psyttalia lounsburyi
ATTTTTCATCTCAATGTGTCGAAAAAGCACTTTTTAGTCACTCGACGCGAAGCGGAGAGTGACTGAAAAGTTACTTTTCCGACACAGCGTGATGAAAAACAATTTTCATCACGCTGTGTCGAAAAATAACTTTTCAGTCACTCGACGCGAAGCGGAGCATTGAGATGAAAAATTATATTCGTAACTCGTGAAAAAAGTGGTTTTGGACTCGTGTGATTATATCACTCGCCTTCGGCTCGTGATATAAACCTCCCGCTCGCCAAAAACCATTTTTTTTTTCACTTGTTACGAAATATACTATTCTAATCAAATATTCTTCTGATAAGAATTTAAAGCGAGTTTTACTATAGGAATTCCAGGCATTTGAATTCATCAGGGGCGGATGGGTCCTTATAAAATTTCATGTAAACAACGTAATGCGAGTGCTTGCAATTGAAGAAAGAAAAATTCTCTCGCGATCTACTGAGAAGACCATGACCATGATTTTCCTCCAAGAGCTACGAGTTTCGAAACACGAGGTACACTTAGAAGAAAAGAAGGAGTGGATGCTTCAGTCCAAGTTTTTTATTACTCCCTGTACTACAAAGTTTCGACGTTGCGAGGACGTGTTGGCTGGCGAGAATTTTTAGAATTTTCATTTCGTTTGTTACTTTCTTGCAGATTTTTTGTTGTTCAAAAAATTGACATCTGTGGACTATTACATAAAAAATCATTGATCCACTGATATGTTGTTATTAAAAAATAAATAATTATTTCCTTGAAATTTTCGATGTAATTTTCCAAATATATCACCTTAAAATTAAATTAAAATACCTAAAAAATATTAATCACCGCGGAAAAAAGAATTTTCTAGTTATGCAAATTCTATTGCTGACTATTTCAGTTTCGTAATTACGATCCTCAATAGTCACGTTCGTTCATTATTGAAATGGTTTCAGCATTCATTACCCGATGGCTAATCCATACTCAGTCTAATTCGTGGATACAGCGTAGAATTTCAAGTAGCATATCCAGAAATATCTGCTGCAACATGAGAATCCTCTTACAAGTGGGGTAAAATTGAAGAAAAAACATAATATTCCAAATGAATTCTCGTAACCGGAAAATTTCTCTCGATACGTTTCCGTAGGAGAGCTAGATAGGTAAGAGGGTATGAGGAATGGCGAATATTTCCAGGGGTGCACAACACACCCACAGCTCGTCACGCTAACGAACTCTTTCCATCTCTCTCTTTTTCGCTCGATAATCTCCTGGCACGCTATTGAAAAGGCACGTGACTTGCAATCAACGGCATCCAAGAGGTGCCAGGTGGATTTTCGATCATGTTTTGGGCGCATAGGCCGACGCATTACGTCTTTCACACTGCACTAGAGAAACTATCGTGGCAAAAAATGAGAACGAAGTTTTCTTAATTTTCCAGAAAAATCTAGAAAACTTTTTACAAGCTAATAAAAATAGAGGATTTACATGAAATTTTTAATGATTGTATATAAAAATGAAATGAAAAATATTAGATATTTGTTTCATTCCTAAAAATAATGAGAAATTAGAGACGAATGTCAGACAAATCTTCTTAATTTTGAAAAATCATTTGCGATGTCGGTGAAACCGTCGCGGAATAAAAATTTTGAAGTAGAAAATTTTGAAAGGCGATGAGTCCATCTTAAAATTGTACCCACCCCTACGAATTGCCCGTGCTCCAATCCTTCTGTTTATCATATTTCCATCAAACCACAAATTGGTTTTCTCAAGCAGTTTTGAAGCAGTTTCATGCAGATGAATTTTTTCGCAACATTGAACTTCCCCACCGACAGTTACTTCCGTCTCTATACACCGCGGAATAAATCCCGTAGCTTAAGTTTCCTGTGAAATACGAAAGTTGAGTGAAAGAAGATTATTCAAAGTTCAAATATTGATTGCGAAACGACGTTCTATTGAAAACTCGTTTATGTTTTCACGGTAAACATCGTCTTCAGTTGAAGCTCTACATTATCCTGAGTATCGAAGAGAGAGCAACATTTTTATTAATCCATTAAGACGTTGATTTGTAGTCTCATTTCCCAGAGCATCCCATTAAAAAGGAGAAAGAAGACAAATAGAAAAAAGCCACGGTAGATCGCCCAAGAGAAAAAAATTAATTTCAAGATTTAAAAAATTTTAACTTAATGTTGTTAAGCCTAAAATTTACTTCGCAAGTTTGAACTTTTGAGAGAGAGATTTCCAAGTCTAAAATTGATCTCAAATTGAAATTTGTCTTTTCTTAAGGTGATACTCATTTCCACACAAACTTTCTAGTGCTCGTCTCGATAAAAACTTTCCGATATCACTGGAAACGCATCTAAACAGACGTACGTAGTGTCATTCAGACTGAAAGAAGCAGCTACATCTTCTGTCAGGCAACCAAGTAGAGGGAGGCTATATCAACACGCAATAGTATCAAAGTTTATACACTTTCCAAAACTTTTAGATGTTTGGAAAAAGCTAAGAGTATTAAGAGCAGTATCTACAAAATGCGAAGATAAGTCAGAAAGGCCCCTAACATGTACATCCTTAGAAATTTTTAGAAATTCATATAACAGTTTCACTCGACCTCTCATTCAATTATAATTGCAATTATATCCAAATCATCGACTTTCTACACATTTAGTAAATTTCCCGAAACCGAACTGTCAAAAATTTGGTCTTCACAATGCATTTAAAAATTGAAATTCATCTCAACCCTTGTTATTTGAAATATCATCTCCCTTCTAATTAATTCTACACCTTGCAACATTGAACGGAATTATAATCTCAACGCGGAAAACACGTCTTTCCCCATATTTGTTCCATCTGAACAATTTCTCTGAAATGAAATATAAAATCCGACTAAAAGCAGTTTAATTTTCATTATTATAAAATTTATATCGGATAGAAATGCCTCTTCACTCGTTGGGCTCGAAGTTAACTAATTTACGATAAGTCTGATAAACCATTCTGCTTTTCCACTACTTCTGTACAAAGCCAAACGTTGTGAACCCGTATCGACCTGTTTCGAGCGCCGAGGGCTTGCAGCATTGCTCACCTATACGTATGTTTTTCTACAGTGGAGGGGTGCAACGTGCGCTAGAGTTGAGCACCTCCCGGAATCCACCGGGAGAGAAATCAAGTGATGCGCGTGTGCATCCTCTACTTTGAGAGTGACCGTTAATTGGGAAGTCGCAGATCCAGTGGTAAAGCCATGACGAGTCCTAATTTAAATCTGACGTATCAAACTCATTCGATGGCTAATGTGCATAGAACTAATGTTTCCTTTTTCCCGAAGGGAAGGAAAATCGGAAATTATGAGTGAACGCGTAACTGAACTATTGTGCACTATATTGTCACTGATTTTCGGAAATTTTTCAACACTGTACTACTTTCAAAAAGACATTTTTAAGAGTGTCTAACAGACGAGAAGAGAATCTTTGCTACTTCGATGACCAGCAGAAAATTAATCCTCATCACTTAAAAATTGACAAATGTGGTAATTTACTCCTCGACATTTATTACCCACAGGATCAAAAATGATAGACACCAAAATGATCCTCATCACTCAGTTGCATGTTAGATTCTCCGAACCATTCAATATCAGCAATTATCTCTTGTTTCGCTCCTCCACTCCTGAATTCACCAATTAATAATAACTGACAATCACTAATTGAAGCGATATCGAACGAACATCAGAGGATATATTCCCACCGAGACTTGCCAAAATGATTCAGTGTATTTCCCAATACCAATGGCTTTTCTCCACTCGCAATACGTTATAACTACCCTTTACACGGTTGCAAAGTGCACTTGCGAAATTTGAGGATATTATCAAGGTATCAGACGTACTACATGGCCTGATTTCAAAGTTATCTGCTCGGTAAATGGCACTGAGTGTTGAATCAATTCAAATGCACTTCCATTAGGGTATTCTCGATGGTCTCGCGGGATTCCTCACTTCTCCTCGGTATCACGACAATATCGATCGATCCCCGTGTTTTCTATGATCATAGAAAAAATTAATTTAATACTGTTGGGGGAAGAATTACATTTCATGACTGGTTGACCACTAATTTTCAGGACAATAGTAACGAATGCTAGAGTCCATCCGATACTCACTAAATTTCTCCCCCCTAAAATCAAATTTACTGTTGCTATCTAAACAACTTGCTTTGTAATTCCTCTTTAATTCCTCAATGCGATAATGCTGATTTTCAATTCTAATTGCTGAATATTAACGACAGGATATTACGTCAAGAATTTTTGGCGGTCAGAATTTTCATACAACTGTGTAAAGTAAAGAAAAATTCTCCAGTAATTTAATCGCATAAAATTTTTTTCCTTGCACTTCTCATTTTTATAATTTTCTTCATAGTGTGGAGAAATCCTGAAATTATCATTATCAAAGCTGACATCAAAATTGCCATTTCCGAGTGTAAAAAAAATAACATCTGGTATCGCGTGGTTTATCGGAGCGAGAAAGCGGATAAAAGGTTCAACAAGAGTGCAGTGAAATAACCCCTCTCTCCTCGCTCCCGAAAATATTGTTTTTATGATATCATGAAATTGCGAGGATGAGGAATTTGGCTGCTCAACACATTTCGTCTCAATCTTGGCAGGGCTTCCCAGTATTATCACTCCAGATACACTTCCTCTAACGTTGCGACATTTCTACTACCCCATTATCAAAAGTGGCTGTGAGAGGCCAAAATACGTTTGAACTGCATTTCTGCATTGAATTGCCAGCACTTGATTTTTAGAGGATGCGACGAATGTTTGGAAATGTCAACGTACGCGATTGTGTACAGAGAAACTTGCAGTGGTAACTTATGGCAACAATGGTGGGAATACATCATCAGAGTTAGCACACCCGTATTCCGCGGAGTCGAATCTAATGTCTCATTGCGTTACCCCCCGCGCTATTGTATTTATTCATTACGCCGACTACTTCAATTCGGTTCAAGCGTATTCTACTCGTAAAATCAATGTAATTATACGAAGTTGTATACACTGTTAAAAACTAGTGGAGTGAGTATAAGAGAAATTTTCGTTCCAATAATAATATCCACTCCGTCATTTCTTCTGTCTGGAAATGACTGAAGAGTTTATATAGTAGATTAACTCCTTTATACATAATAAATTGCCCAGAAAATATTTTCATCTCCATTTACCCATTTTTCCTCGTTTCGTCTCTATTTTTCCACTCGATAAAACACAACCTGTCCTCATTTATTTACCAAGAATCTACTCGAGGAAATTTGTGGACGTAGTAGGAATGCAAATACCACCGAACATCTCTCCTAAATGTGTGTCGATTCATTAGCCAACTTGTAGAAGTGAATTCAGGGGAAATCCCCCTCCTCAGTCAAGGTCAACCGACGCTCTCTATCCATCTCTCGGTGCGACACGTGACACGCTATATATGTAGTACGTCGGTTGATCTTGCATCGTACATGTACGCCGGTCAAATAAACCTGAACTTCCCTCCCCTGTAAATGTTGTGACAGTGGTAGGACAGTGGACTTGAGCGAGTTACCGAGATCCGGGGAGAGTTGAAAATAACATTGCCATCAACCCTACTTATCAGGGGTGAATTCGGAGGTGAAGAGCATTTTGATCAATCCTAACCCAACTTTGCAGTGGTGAATTTGATATAAGTGCCATATCTATGAAGTAGAAATAGGGGAGGACCATGACGCGCGCACAAAAAGTTTGAAATTTCTTCCGAAACTGTAGAACAAATGAGGTTTTATTGGACTTTGATTAAAAATTATATTTTTAGTGATAATTGCACAACTCTGCGCATTTTTTCCGTAAACTATTTAATAAAAACTATCATAGAACTAAATTTTCTTCGAATTTTGGTTTTGATGAAGATGAGTAAACAATTTTACCCTACACATTGTCAAGAAAATGATCATTCGATACTCGTAGAAAATTACTTTTTGGCTCGTGGGGGCTCTATCGATGAGCCAAAAAATAAACACTTTTACTCGACGTATGTCGAACTATACTAAATAAAAATAATGACGAAATACACTCTTATCCCCAGTGTAACGTTTTTCCGAGTTCAACATCAATTTCCTACTCCTCTCGATGCCTCTTCCCATGTTCGCCTGTGACCTCAATAATTCTTAATCATTACATCTTTACGCAATACCGCCAGACCTCTGACAATTCCTTTAAAAATAACTCATAACACAAACGACAGAGCACGAACGAACGGGAACTATTGCTGTCTCAGATAAATCAATTTGTTTTGGGCGCAGCGAGAGATGGCAGAATACAGAGAGAGAATTGTGCTCCGCAAATGGAATAATGTAGATATAACAAGAAATTATTTGCCGGTTCTCTGAGCAGACGATGAAAACGCTAAAACAAGGCGCGATGGGGTTAATTAAAATATTCGCATTGCAATAATTGGGGGGGAGAGGGGAATGTGTCCCCCATTTAATTAAATTCTGAGGCATAAGGAGCATTCGACCTGCGATAAGATACAACATTGTCTCATTCTATGTAGCGCGTCATTGTTTTCCTCCCACATGAAACAGCAATAAAATTTTTATGATCAAATCAAAATTAATTTACGGAAAAAAAATTGATTAAAAAAATCCATTGAATTTAATCATTTTATATAAATATTTGGACTGAAAAATTTTCGGCAGAAATTATAGCTCAGAGCAAAGCTTATGGAGCCCGAGACCACAGTACGGTATCTAAAACTTTGATGACTATTTACTATTTAAACAGTTTAAATCGAAAAAATATTATGCAAACTCAAATTCTATCTTCAGCTGATAAAATATGCAAAACTCGAGAGAATTCATTGAATACTCTCTGTTAAAATTCTGAAAACTATTAATAATGGACATTTAAGTAGTGAAATACTCAAATAAAAAGAAATACTCTTTTATGAACTAAAATAATCAACTCCAAATATCTATTCTCCACAAATAGCTTTCATATGATAAAATTCTCTCTGTCTGCCATAAACTCAATAACACTGTGAGTGGGACCATTTCTACTTGCCCAAGCGTGAACCCATTGCAATAGTCCCACAAACAAATCTACGTATGGGCGAATACGCCATGGATGCTACTATTCCATGTACATAAACTCAACAAACATTGATAATCATTGTGTAGACAGGCTGACGATGCTTACACATAGTAAATTCCCTTTGCTCTTTCTTTTCGCAGGCATCACAATGCAATTGCCCTGCATTTGCCTTCTGGCAGTTATTCAGTTGTCTCATCAGGTGATTAGAATGAATGAGAAAGGGTAGCAATGAAAATGGAACCAATTAAGCATAATTGAGTAATATTTTTCAGTGGTCCACACCAGAAGCTAACACATATAGAGCGGCTGTTGTTGAATTCAACCCACAAGTTTCGAATACCAATGATTCGCCAATTGATGAAAATAGCAAAAGATATGTGAGCTTCATCCAACAGGCAGCCGCTTCGGTAACTATACATTTCGAATTTCGTTGTAATAAATTTCGTTGGAAATCGATATGAACGATTTCGCAGCTGGATTGAACCACGAATTGAATTTTATGTAATTTTACGTTTTCCATCGATTAATGGCGAGGTTTGAATATTGTATGAAAAATGTGTCTGCCAGTTTCAAATTGCCCGACGGATGTTCATTCGATTAATTAAAAATTTCACATCTAGTGAGTGGAAATTACTCTTGAAATTTTTAGTAGATATTTTCAAATGAATAATTAAAACATATTCATACCAATGTTTTATGTATATTGTTATTACCAGATGGATTATTGTGTTATGAGTAAAGAATTTGCAATGAACAGTGAAAAAATCGACTTGTTAGGCTTTCTATGATTATTTAGCAAAAAAATGTCTTCAAATTTCGGTGTAGCTGCTATTTTATTTTCTTTAATAGAAGAAGGAAACTAAAAAGTTTGAAAAATGCAAAAATTTTAGGAGTAATTTTATAAAATCAAGAATTGCTCACAACATTCCTTGCTATATAAGACCTATCGACTTATATAGCAAGCTAGAAAAGTTGGAAATTCTATCTTCAATTTTTCCCTTCAATTTACTATCCACTTCTGCAATAGTATAATTCATTTTATCGACTCACCGGTCAGCCAGTGCCTGTCCACAAACGTGCATCCGCGAGTATTCTGAAACAAATGGAAAATGACTCTTTAACTATTGATGAATATTGTACAACTGAGCAAATACATAAATTTTCCTATTCATTTTTCCCGAACGGAAGCCCGGTTGATAGCCACTCTGTTTTATCATCGAGGCCAGTTTGAATAATAACAACATCGCCTCAAGGCTCGTTAAACAGTTTGAAAAGAAGTGCAAAAATAAGCGAACCAATTTTCTTCAAATGAAATGAAAATGATGAAAAATGATTGCATCTAAACATAGTCTCATTGACGTTGTATCCAACTCAAAGAAGCTTTTCCTTACTGAGAACGTGATACGATCTTTGAGAAGCGTCTGCTTCACAGTTAATGTCATTAGGACACTCGACCAGACATCCCGGCAGGGGAGTGTCTGCAATATGCTAGATAATTCTATTAACTGCCCCATGGAGTTCTCACGGCTGATAATGATGAAGAGAAACACGAATTCCAATAAAAAAGACACGAGAAAGCGATTTAAAAATAAGTGAAACGATCACGATTCGTTGGCTGGGGCTTTTATCGAATTAGGAAGTGGAAAAAACGTAATTTGGATAGCGGTTTCATTGATAGGTTTTAAATTTCCTCGGTTGTGATAACCCGGCTGGGTTATCGGGATTTTTTTTCTTTCTAAATTCTAATTCTATTTGAATTTCTTTTTTTTTTTGTATCACGCCCCCCCAAGCCCAAAATCACTTTCCCGCAATATACTATTTCGCCAGTACCAAAGTATTTTTGAGTAGAAGAGGACTTGTTTGAACTTCTGAAAGTACTGGATGCTAGTGTTTGCCTCCAAATTTCCGAAGAAGTTTCACTTGAAAAAATTATGAATTGTTCACCCTTTTCAATAAAATTCTCACAAATTGCGTGCATTAAAGTCCACGAAATGTTAATAACTTGCTATTGGGAAGTTTAAATTAAAAAAAATCACCGCTGCTTGCAACAGGGATAATATCATGCGAAATCGTCAAAGGGAAGAGAAGTTGTGAAGGATCTATATGAAACTGCTTATTGTGCTCATCTAACATGAAGTAGTTTGAGAATCGGGCTACCTCTATATCGTCTTTCAGTTACGACATAGCGGTGCATGGGCGGAGATTGGTAGTAGAAGAGCTGCTGCTTGGCTTAGTAAACAAAGGGTCATACCCAACAGTTAGGGGCTCCATGCATTCATGTAAAATTGAATTCTGATTCTCCTGTAGGAAGTCGATATAATAGTATTCCCCGAGGATGGTCTCACTAGCGTGGATTTACCAGAACGAGGCAAAATGGAGAAGTGGTCAACACTAATTCCAATTGATTACAATCCCTGCACGCGAAACGACACAGATGTCCATAAAGTGAGAAAGAACAATTCGTCAATTTACGAAGATTATTTTTCAACAACATGTGTAACATGTTTTAGGGGTTATTGGCTATTTGAATTTATGATTGATAGGCTCTGAGGAGAATATCGTGTGCAGCGAGGGAGGGCAAGATGTACGTTGTCATCAATATCGCTGAGAAATTGCCGTGTGATGGTGAACGATGCCCTGAAGACGGTAAATTTTTCTTCAACTGCCAAGCTGTTTTCGATCGCGATGGAAAAATAATAGCCAAGTAAAATAATCTTTCTCTATTTACTGCTTAATACTTTTTGCAACAGGGTAGATAGTAACTCATAAAGTAAAATAACGTGAATGTAATTTATAATTCCATTCAATGAAAATACAAAATTGTTAATCCATTACCGAGGATCAACCAAACTAAAAGTTCCAGTTCTCATTGAATTTTTTCATGAAATAGTCAGTTACTAGTGAGGATATTCTTGGAAGTTTCGATGAAGAATTTGGACATTAAAAATTTCCAATAAATAAATTCACCGTTAAATCCCTGAAAACTTCAGATAAATTATCCCCTTCCAGATATCGGAAAACTCATCTATTCGACGAACACCAATTCGACATTCTCCGAACTCCTGAAGTAGTCACATTTGATACAGACTTCAACGTAACATTTGGAACATTCATTTGCTTTGACATGCTGTTCAAAGAGCCTGCCCTAAACCTCACGAGGATTCACCACGTAACAGATATCGTCTACTCGGCTGCCTGGTTCTCTGAGCTGCCCTTCCTAACAGGTACTTAAAATTGTTACCCTAAACCCAGATTAATCTATCGAAAAACTAGTCAAGTTGTTTGCCGTGGACCTATGGTAAATCGTAAATACGTCAGTTGGCCGGTTGTTAGACTCTGTAAATTGAGTTTCCTATTTAGTTTTCGTTAGAATTTGGTTGGCTATCTGCAAAAGTTAACCCGACACGAGCATTTGCAATGTGGCTTCGACATTTCCATGCACCCGGAGCTAGATCGATTGAATTCAGGGAGTTCCAATTTGCATTGCGTATGGATATTCAGACAATGTCAAGCCTCAAATTCATGCAAACGATTTGTACGTGTGAAGAATAAGGGTCTGAGATTAAGATATTTTGGTCACTCTCACTTTAGACCTTTGTGTTTTCTAAATACTTCACTCACTTTTAACTATCGGATGAATAAATTCATACTTTTTTCAATATTTGGCATGTTTATAAATAAATCTAAAGTCGTTGAGTTACTTGGCTTAAACTTGATTGCATACAAGGCTTGGCTGGATAACTTAAAAACATTGATTTAACAATGGAAATGTTCAAAATATTGAGAACTCTATTCTCATTACAGCGATCCAAGTGCAGTCCGAGTGGGCCTACTCGGAGAACGTGAATTTCCTAGTGTCAGGCTACAACAGACCCCACTTGGCCAATTTCGGCAGTGGAATATACCTAGGTACAGCTCATTCTCCCTAAGCCCATTAAATCCACATGGCCAATCAAATAATGTCACCATTTCCAGGGAAAAAGGGGATTGCAAGAGCAACACTAGGCGAAGGAGGAGCTGAGCTCCTCATATCGGACGTGCCGAAGAAAAGCCGCAAACTTCTAACAGAAGATATCAAAGAGTCTCTACTGAAGCAATTACCAAAGGAAACTACTAAACCAAGGCACGATGAATTCAGGCGAAAACGGTCAGAGCAGACGGAATCGGCAGAGAAATGGGATTCAAATTCAACAAATGAATTCCACCTCTGGCAAGATCCCGGTCTGCCGACCTACGAGACCCGTCTTATCAACTCGATACTCAAACAGGAGCAACTCTGTCAGAATAACTTCTGCTGTAACTTCACTGTCGAAACGACGAGTGTCGATTTGACTACGAAATACAGATTGATGGTTGTGGACAGTGTCAGGACATTTCTCCTGCCAGATTATCCGACCACTATTGGATATCAAGCCTGTGGGGTTGTTCTATGCGGCAACGACTCCATCAACAGTTGTGGACTGCGAATGAACTCCGAAACTACATTCTCGTCTGTCACAATCACAGCAACTTTTGTCAATCAAGAGAATCTTTTGATACTCCCAAACTCAATTAACTCCTCACTCCTGCCACTCGATTGGACATACAGCGAAAAATTTGAGGATGATAAAGTACACGCGGAAGCTGTGCTCAATGCACCTGCTAAAAATGTGCTCACACTTGGTCTGTTCACGAGAAAGTTCGAGAGAGATATACTTCCACCTCAGAAAGCACTGAGCGTTAGCCCTTTCACAACAGCTATAACTATTCAGACTTGGCTTTTCATTCTGCTTGTGGTGATATCGGCAGCTTATCTACTGTATTACAAGTGTCGTAACAAACGAGAAAATGCAGTAACAATAGGTGAGGTTCCGTACAAGCACTCCCAGCTGTCGTAATTTAGTTGACGAAAATTTCGACGAGTTTTTAAAGCGCATTACCATGACAATTATTATATTGTAAGGTTAATTTAAAAGTTTTGAATGATGATTTACAGCCACAAACAATTTTGTCAATAAACTCTAACAGGAACTGAAAACTACAGTCGGTATTTTTGGATTATTTAAAAATGGACAATTTCCTATAAATCCTTCAATGCAAGAACTAGTCTTTAAAACATTTCAACGTCTCTTTATCTGAGATGATGAAAATGCTTCGAAAATAATATAAATCGTTTGTGCGGTAGAAAAAATAAAGTCAGATACGATCCGAACGACTTCTCAAGTTATTAATAGTTCAAAAAGCTCGCAGAGAAATTGGAAGTTGCTTTTCTTTCCTCGGATCTTTAAGGGAAAATGGCCTTTGGATTCTTCAGAAAGTTCAAATGAATCAATAACTTGAGTTGACATTTCCAAACGAAAAAATAATGTTATAAAACGAATACCGCAAAAACTTTTTTTTGTATTATTAAGGTTTTCAATAAATGACCACTTTGGATACTCCAAAAAAAAACCTCTCAAGAATAAAATTCTGAAATTATACATTCTCACAGTTCATGTATTTCTCCACAACTCTCAATTTACAATCGACATAATTAAAATACATCGTATATTTCAACAAACCGAAACAATTCATAACTCGTGTATAATCGAGTGTGCTTTCACGTAAACATTAAAGACAAGTCCAATTTGAATGTTAGGCCATCTGCAATACAACTGGACTATCTACAATTCTGCGGAAATTTTAAAAATATATATCTATTCATCGATATCACCCTTGTTGCATTATCGATTCGATTGATTCTGGGTGCAGGCATATTAAAAATATATGATTGTAGCATTTTTTAAAAAATCTATCCATCGCAACTCGTCGAACAGCTCATCAAAGCGCAATCCAAAATTAAAATGGAAATTAAATCGTCAACCGTAACACGTGTATACAATCTGATATGTGAATGTATTGAAATGTAATTCGTCAACTCTGAGATTAAAACTGAAACTATAAAATTGATTTATTGAACTGAAATCAAAGAGAGGCGATCAACATTATTGTCTATCATAAAATTCATACGAGATTCACGATCATTTATCACTCAACAACGGGCCAATCAATTCACTATTATTCAGAGAGACATAGACTATGATTCGTCTATAAGGTAATCTTTGGAAGCACGTAAAAACAAGTGTACAATATTTTTCACCCTTAGCCCTCGAAGATGACCTAATCGGATTAAAAGGTCCTTAGCAGTTTAAAGGCATTATGCTCATTAAATCTAAGAACACTATCGAAATTCCATCATCAAATTCACCAGAAAATTCTGGTGATACTATTCGTATCGGTGGGTTCAAAGCATCACTCTCTCATGGTACTGATGACGCACATATATTCAATTAAAACATTCTAGAAAAAAAAAACAAGAGAAACAATGTTGGTCCCATCGATAATCCCATCTACTCGAAAATTTCCATAGAACCCTAAATTAAAAAGAAAAACGTGCAGTGCCCCAGATACCATTAAGTACGAAAATACCAGGATTTCGTGTTATTATTGACAAGCAACGACTATCCATTGAAACATTTAACAATAAAAATAAACATTCAGAATACAATAGTACCCAAAATTCATTAATCTGTAATGTTTTTCATACAAATATTCTCTATCTTTTGTACATTAACGACGAAGCAAGGTCCACCGGGAGAATTTGGAAAATATTATCAAAGTAGTACTCACTTGTCCCAAGAAAACCTCTAGATAATTGCATAAAATTCAAATGAATTAAAATATTAATTAAATAGAAGACGATTCTTTCAAATTGTTACTCATATATAAAACACTCATAGTGGTTGAACGAGTAATGTCATCCTATCAAGAATCATTCCTCGTGAGTATAATCTTCGCGATTATACTGTCATATTTATTATGCTTGTAGCACAAAACATTTCAATTCCAATAATTAAAGGGATGACTGGCAGAAGGAATCTTTACAACTTTGAAAAATCTTGTCAAATCTTGTTAAATCCGCCCCCCATGAACAACCCTAACTGAATTCAACCAATTTTTATCTGCTTTCCGAACATCAAATCAAAAGTTCAAAGTTTTCCTCTTCCCATTCTCCCGTACAAATAACCAAATTTCTCGATTCAAGTGAGACAACTGCGACAATAATTTTCCATCCCTCAATGCATAAACTGATAAACTCAAATAAACCTGGAAGCATAATTAAAATATCCAGGAAGTCAACAAATATTCATTGATTAACTGTTCTTCTGAACTCCAATGAATGATTCGCGTAATGGTAGAACTAGGGGTTCACTGGTCGACAATTCACCATTAGTTTCAGTCTGATGATCACTAGATGTGACTAACGTGGTAGACATATTCGTGGAAGACTCTGTTTGCGCATGAGTATCGTTTAAATTGTTCTGAGTTTGACTAGATTGACCAGGAAAAGCAAGAGTCATCAATCCCATAGGATTGTCGTCTGCGCCAGTTGAACCCAAAACTTTGCCCCCGGACTCCTTGACTCCCTCATTATCATTATCCGCAAAATTATTGAGTCCTTTGCCCTCTGAACTGGAGCTGTCCCCAGTAGCTGATGTGCTAGGACCTGGCTCTTGACTCAACTCTCCACCCGTTCCCTGCTGATCACTCTCCAAAAAGACCCCCTCATTCTCAGCATCAGCGAGAGACAAATCCTTGCTCTTCAAGGGAGAATTCTCAACGCTTTTCCCTGTCTTACGATGGAACCAGCGTTTTTCAGGGCTCTGATCTTGCCACCTCATCTTAGCCACACCAGGTCGTCCATAGGACTTCCAGAGAGTCTCCTTGGGACTCGTAATTGTGATATTAGAATTCTCTGACAACAATGCATCAGTCTCCACATACTCGAGATCAAAAGATTGAGGAAGTGCGAGTGTAGGCCTAGAGCTTGAATTACTGGCTGATATGTGTGACACAGTGGGCACTTGAGGGCCAGGTATGCTTCTAGATGTTATGACAACACCAGAAAACCCAGACGACTCATCCCTAAGATCATTATTGGATGGTGTTGCACCGCAAGTGGACGTTTCTGTTCTTTCAGATTGACTGGTGGTACTCTCAGCGGCTCCTGTAGTCGTTGCTTGTTCGATCAAATTTTCACATGATACGTAAGGGGGTGGAGGACCTTCTCGAGGGGGTGACGCTATTACCTGTAATGATTTAAAAATGAAAGGTAGCATTGTTCTTTCTTCATTAAGGGGAAACGGAACCCAAGGATCTTGAGAAAATTTGAGTTCTGTTTATCCTGAAGTTGTCATTCACGGTCACGATTGTGAAATTCGCCGTTTACCAGAGAATAAGGAAAATAAAAAGTGATGAAAGTATAAAATATTCAGCATACCTCAGAGTACGGAGGTGGCTCTACAGGCCGTCCCACAAACTGCACACCACTGTTGATATTGTACATAATGCTGACACCCCTCGGATAATTATCAGCAGTTCTATTCAGATATACGTCTAAATCGTATATAGGCAGGCCTAATGGCACTGTACGTCGCCTAGTGCAATTAGTGCGATTCTGCTGTGTCCATCTGGAGTTCATGGCCCGTTTAATTTGTACCCTACATATGGCTATTACCAGTATCGTAACAATGAACATAAATGCCATTGCACAGCCTACAACAAACCAAGAGTTTTCTATTTTTTAACTAAATAAGTCGAGTCATGCTCAATTGGGGACAGTTGTTACGTACCAATGACAGTGTAAAATGCCGTTTGCACGTAACTTATCTCGTGGGTCTCTGGTGGCCATGGCCTTAGGCCATATGTACCACTGCAATTGCGATGATCACAGCACCACTCGGGGGGAATGCATCGACCCTCACAATGAACTCTACCAGAGCATGGATCTGTACCACACGTGTCTGGATTTTCATCCTCACCCTCTAAGCAATCGGCTTTTCCATCGCACACGTATCTTTGCATTATGCAGATTGTCGATGAGTGACATTTGAACCATTGTTTGCCACAGAATGTGGGCTCTGAAAAAGAATTTTTTTTTGTAAATGTTTAGTCCGTTCACACCAAATATTAAACCCCATTGATCGTGAGATTAGAGTGACAGTAGTTGGAATTCATTGCATCGTGAGTGAACAGTTTTGAGTGAAATATGTGTCTGGCGATATCCTTGATATTTGTGCGGACTCCAGAGGTTTGGGGCAGTTGTTTGATGGATATATAGGTGAGTTTTTTTTTATGCAAACTTATACTGATTTTCACAACGGGATGAGTGCATTTTCGACGATTAAGCAACATCACCCACCTCACCGTAATGATGCTCTGGTCCACCTGCCAGTTTGACCCATTCGTGAAGATTTTAATCTTCATCAAAGAATTTTCTCAAATTTTATTCTGACCGAAGGGTCAGAGAAGTTGGATGGGCTGACTGTTAGGGGGATCAGGGTGATCATTTTTCTCATGTATCTTTGTATTATCCCTTGTTATCGTGTATCTGTAGCAACATGTGTTGTCTTTGGGGCCAGATACACCGCCACGTCCGCGCCGTTGGCTCTGGACAACTTAAAGAGCGATTAAATAGGGAATTTTAATTGTGTCTTAAAATCTTCGCCCACGTATATCTATGGGAATGGTAAACAATAACACGACCAGGCGGTTTGACTGTCTGAATTTCATGCCTGGTATCGGAGCCGGAAAATTGGTGTGAACAGACTAATTATTTACCATTTTTTTTAAGATCAGGCATAAAATGAAGTTCAATCCAATCCTAATGAATAGATTGCCATTTTTATGCACAGAAAACAATTTAGGAGAAATATTAAACATTCCGAAGGTGGTTGACCAATTATTTTGAAGGGAGGGACATTCAATTTGATTTCGAAGAAATCGTGAAATTATTCATTCTTTTTTTGATGAAAGTTTAATAAATTTTTATATTTTTTAGTAGTAGAAAAGGAAATTACTTCAAGGGCTGTTTCGAATTTTTGAGTTAACGTTAAAGATTCAATTGGGTACTATAATTGATATTGGGGCGAAACTAAAATTTCACAACACATCGAATATTAATTAATATTAATTTGAAGAGTGATACCAAATTGAATTCAATCCCAAATTTTTAATCAACACTTTTTTAAAATAAATTACTGAACCTCTCTACTTACTCCTCTTACTACTCTTCACAGAGAGCCGAATTTCATTAGACATAACCGGTGGTACGACAGTTTTGCTCGTAGTAACTGCATTGCAGGTATAATCCCCAGCATCGTATTCTGACAAGCGTTCAAACCACAACCACGCTATATTTGTATCCTGACCTGGAACTATTTTACTAGAACTGAAAGAATAAATCCCATTAATATAGCTGCTCCAAAATAATTGGATTTGAATCAAGTATTTTCAAGAACTCACGGATTATCTCTAACATGAGAAGGCACTTTCCAATCAACAATATAGTCGAGTGATGTATCAATTTTTTCAGAATTATGATACACGACTGTACACGTCATATTCAGAGATTCATTGCTCCCCCGGAGAATGAGCTTTGGCTCTATACCAGTGACAAACTGAGGAGATATCTCCAGTTTAGCCCTGGTACCAGTCGGCCATAGATTTGTGGCATTATGAAGTATTTCGACACCTGAAAGAGTGAATTATCTAATTATTTTCCATTTTCTTCTTCAGATCCCTACAATTAAAAATTAAATAATAAATGTACTCACAATGAAGATTATTGACCAATCCTAAGATCGTGAGTATGATAGCATCAAAATTGTGCATTCTGTAGCATCATAACACTTTTCACTATTCAAGTGTTGCTTTCTCGTTTTGTTGGTACAGATGTGCTACAAGAGTTCCACTCAACACTCCCGATGAAGAACGAAAGAAAAACCCAAACAAGAGGAACACCAGAAATAGGTTAGCCACAATGGACTCGCTCGACTTTTATCGTCATTTCGAGTCATAGAAATTAATTGTAGTGTACGGCGTATATGACAAGTGATGCACTCACTTTTCGCTGATAAAACACTAACCACAGTTGTTCGTTTTCGTCGTTACAGACTGGGGTACTCCAGACAAATGCTATTTGTTGGGGTTTATTGGAGTGTTTGGGCTTCGAGCTATTTTCGGATCAACTGGCGCCACACGACGCTCTCTACCGGAGATGGACGCAAAATTTCAAAAATCCCTCACGAACATATTTGTCCCGCATTTTTCGGATAATTTTCCGCAATCAATGAGCAAAACATCATGTACTTACCGATGTTGAAGGTTGTCCTGCCATTTTATTCAGGAAAATCCTCGACGCGAGATGCAGATTGCTGCAGAATGTTCTCCACACAACTTCATCAAACACATACACGCACTAGTCACTTAATCCACATTAATCGTCGCTTTTTAGCTTTAAAATATTGCAAAATACATTATAAGATATCAACACTGATCTAGCAAAATTTGTTGTCGCTTTTTTTCATTGAATTTTACCAGAAATAGCTACTTTGACGATTATTTTGCCGCCAGTCTGCATTCCTTTGTCTCTCAAATAGATAAATGCATTCCTTTGTTTCAAATGGATATTTCGTCTCAAAAATCAGTCATTTAATGTCTTTTACCGCAAAAATATTATATATCATTGGATACCAGTGTGATTGATTTTGATTTGCTGCAGATTTAGTTAATTAATCCATAAAATTAGAAGAATAAACAGGAAAAAAGGGAAGAATAACATCCGACGCGCCTTCGTCTCCTCAGTCCGAGCGGCCATGTTGAATTCTACTATTAGCGCATGCTCAGTGAGTGGGGAGCAGGGCGCCCTAGTCAAAATAACTCCTGAATAATTCTTCGTTCAAGATGAATAAAGATTATAAAATGGTATAAATAATTGTTAAAAAAATATATCACCAAAAATTATGGAATATAAATGGCTCTCAATGATATTTTGAATATTTTCATCGAACAATTATTTTACAAGTAAATTGGCTTTGAGGTTTCGTTATGATCCGCGATGATGAAAAATGGCGTAACCCAGCCGGTACTTACCGCAAGTGTATCAACGGTATCATCCTCACATCATAAATTTCATCATACTCTACATGATAAATCAAATATTAATTGACGTACTATGGCTCATCAGTTGCTATCATCGGCATGCAAATTAGAGAGATTTGTGATAAAGTCTGTGCAGAATGGTCGAATTAATCGTACAGAGGTAGGTCCCTGCATACACCTAACCTAGAAACGTAGAAATGTTATGATATAACAAGTTTATGGGGCTCACTTGACTGTGACAGAAGGTGTTACCATTTTTTTTTTCTACATTTTGGCTCATTTTTTATTCCAACACGTACCATTATTTCTTTAAAATAATTGCCGTTCATTATCGGTTCGTCTCAGCGGCATTCCCTGAATTTTTGGAGCCAACGGATGTAAAAAATTGTGACTTGTGTTTTTTTTAGGAAAAGTGCAGAGATTTGAGGGATTTACAATTTTTACCTGTTCGGATTTCCCAGACCCCCAATAGTAATTTTGAAATAATGTTCGTATTTGATCGGGGTATCTTAATGATAATCTCCCCATTTCCTGGAATGAATACTTGAAATTATTGTGAGAGAAAGTCCAAAGAGACTGTGCAAGTTTGCTCTTTGATTGAGAACATCATTTTTATTCGTCAGTGTCTCATTTTTCAATTCCTTTTAGAAGCATATTTAAACGAAATTGTGTAAAAAAATTGTTATATTGTATATTATATTTTTGCTCAATCTTCCTTTCAGATAAATAGATACCTGAAATATTGAAAATAGCAGCCCTAGAAAATGTTTAACTCTATTTCCTTCTATAATTATTAATTAATTATTTTTTATCACCTGTTTCCCTTACAATTACTGACTTATTGGAGCAAACAAACCGACATAAACATGAAATTAGTTGAGACAATATATTTATATTTATATTTCATTTTAGTTAAATCGAACTTTATCACTCTTAAAACATGATCCGAGACTATCAGTTCTGGAGCGTTCGTTGCAGCAACAGTGCAAGTTATTATCAGAGAAAGTTCCGAAGGGATTTGAGAAATTCTTCAAACCAGGTAAAAATTCATGGACAAGGAAGAAAACTCTTAAATGAGTTTTGGTTTTTGTAACAAATATAATTATTTATTTATCTTCACCAGGTGGTGTCAAAGAGGCCCCAAAATCGGCTGAGCAGCCCGCAAAGGAGGCGAAACCAGCCGAGGATGAGCAGAAGACTACAGGTCCTGTACCAAAACCTCCACTACCAAGACCTAAACAATCACCACTGGATCAATTCTTGTCAGGATTATTCAGCTCCAGTAATAAAGGCAGTGGTGGGGGTCCTGGGGGTGGCAAGTCTTTTGATGGAAATGACAGGGAAAAGTGGATGATTGCTGGGCTCATTGGAGCTGTTGGTGTCATCGGGGCTATGGCCTTCTTCGATGTTGGAAGCAAGGAAATCACGTGGAGGGAATTTGTATACAGGTAAAAATTAAAATCTCATTCAATTACAACCAGCAATTATCTCAATGATTACAGGTTAAATCATTTTTATTCCTTCAGTTAATTTTCTTCATCTTCTTTGCAGTTATTTAAATAGAGGTATAGTCGAAAAATTGGAGGTTGTTAATAAAAAATGGGTACGGGTGCGGTTACAACCTGGTCAGAGTGTCGATGGCTCGGTGAGCTCGAGTATTTTATTTTATTTTCAATGAGAAATCACTTGCTATAATTTTTCATCTGAAATTATCAGTTTTGAGCAGCAAAAAAAACCTGTAGCGTTGGATTATGGAATCTTCTGTTTCTCTATTTAGTCATCATTGTGGTTCAACATTGGCAGTGCTGATACATTCGAAAGAAATCTAGAGAATGCTCAACTAGAATTGAACATTGAGCCACAAAATCATCTTCCAGTTATTTATAAATCTGAGGTAGAGGCAGGAACGATCATTTCATACCTTCCAACACTTCTCATAATTGGTAAGTTCTCGAAATATCGTATGATTTTTATGCAAGGAAACGTTATTTTAGTAGCGTTAATGGAAGTGGGTCGGAATCTGGTCGGAATTAGAAATTAATAGTATAATAAATAATTATAAATTGTTTATTGATTGACTGTTCATTTGTTTCTCGCCTACGAATTTTTAGGGCTTTTAATATCGGCGATGCGCAAATCTGCTTCATTTATGGGGGGTAAAGGAGGAAAAGGAGGTGGTCTGTTTGGTGGAGTCATGGAATCAACGGCCAAGTTGATAAATTCCAATCAGATTGGTGTCAGATTCAAGTAAAAACAACATAAATTTTCCATCAAGTTTTTTCTGTAGTTAAAAGCGGGTTGCAGTACTTTTTTCAAGTATCTAAAGTATTGAATGGAAGAGTGGCAATATGTTCCCTATCTTTAAAAAAATTCAACAGCATCATGAACTTTTCATGTTTTTATTACATTCTATTGGTAAACAAATTAATTAATTCGAATATTTTCCATAGTTTTTGAGACAAATTTTCTCATTCAAATTATTCGATTTCTTCAACTAATTAAATAATTAATCACTAATCAATCGTCAACTTTTTCCGATAAACATTTCAGATACTTGTAAAACGTAACGCAGTGCCCCCTTTAATAGAAAAAATTAATTGCTAAAAATGCTATTCATTTCATTAGGGACGTAGCTGGTTGTGAGGAAGCAAAGATCGAAATAATGGAATTCGTAAACTTCCTGAAGAACCCCCAACAGTATATAGACCTCGGTGCCAAGATTCCTAAGGGAGCAATCCTCACAGGTAAGTTTTTTTCAAGTTAATAAATTATTCTTTCATGATTTAGGTTAATGAAAAATTAATCAGGTCCCCCTGGTACTGGTAAAACACTATTGGCAAAGGCAACAGCCGGCGAGGCGAATGTTCCATTCATCACAGTGTCTGGGTCAGAGTTCCTCGAGATGTTTGTCGGTGTTGGCCCATCAAGGGTTCGTGATATGTTCGCTATGGCTCGTAAACACGCTCCTTGTATATTATTTATCGATGAGATTGATGCAGTTGGAAGGAAGCGTGGGGGAAGGAATTTCTCGGGTCATTCGGAGCAGGAAAATACGTTGAATCAGCTGTTAGTTGAGATGGATGGTAAGGAAATTAATGTACCTATTAATTAGAACAATAGTGTTGTGAAAATTGGAAAATTGCAAAGGCAGAATTAATAATTTCTTGGTAAACATTCCTGAATTTTACCAGTGCCTGCAGAATTATTAAATCAGGGCAATTGAATTAATCGATAAAAATTTGAGCAATGAAATTTCCTCATATTTAGTTAATTTATTTCCACAATTTAATAAAAATAAAAACTATGTTTTAATGATTCTCCCCTCAACTATCATGTCCAACGATAAAAATCGTCCACAATCAAATCTATTTTCCCATCAGATGTGCCTATTTTTTCACCCGGAAAAATGCCAATAATCCCCATTGTTCTCAAAAGGTTTTAACACAACGACGAATGTGGTAGTGCTAGCAGCGACTAACAGAATTGACATTTTGGACGGTGCACTGTTGCGTCCAGGTCGTTTCGACAGACAAATATTTGTGCCAGCCCCTGATATCAAGGGCCGTGCATCGATATTCAAAGTTCACTTGAAGCCTCTCAAAACGACACTCGACAAAGAGGCACTGGCGCGGAAAATGGCCTCATTAACACCCGGTTTTACGGGAGCTGACATTGCCAATGTTTGTAATGAGGCAGCACTCATCGCGGCACGAGATCTTTCACACAATATTGAGATGAAGAATTTTGAGGCTGCAATTGACAGAGTTGTCGCTGGAATGGAAAAGAAGACGAATGTTCTTCAACCCGAGGAGAAGAAAACAGTGGCTTATCACGAGGCTGGTCATGCTGTTGCTGGATGGTATCTGGAGCATGCAGATCCCATTCTCAAAGTATCAATCATTCCCCGTGGCAAGGGGCTCGGTTACGCACAATATCTGCCGCGCGAGCAATATCTGTACTCCACTGAGCAATTGTTTGATCGTATGTGCATGACACTCGGCGGTCGTGTCTCCGAAGAGATATTCTTCAACAGAATCACAACTGGTGCACAGGATGATTTACAAAAGATAACAAAAATAGCGTACGCACAGATAACGAGTTATGGTATGAATGAAAAAGTGGGTCAGATCAGCTTTGAACAGCCACAACCTGGGGAAATGGTATTGGATAAACCATATTCGGAATATACGGCGCAGATGATTGATCAGGAAGTGAGGGATCTCATTAAGAGGGCGTATGAACGTACGAGGGCACTTCTGTTAAAGCATAAGGATGATGTGGCGAAGGTAAATTACCATTTTGAATTTTTTTTTAAAGATTAAAGTTTAAAGATCTTGTTTTTTTATAATTGGTTTTTGTTCATCGTTTATGAATAACTTTGGCAAACTTCATTTTTTAAAGAAAAATCTCATTTAGTTCTATCAAATTTGAATAATAAAATTGCAACAAGTCCATGTTATGTTATAATGATGATCCTCTCCTAATAAATATCCAGGTGGGTGAGAGATTGCTGACTAAAGAAATTCTGAGCAGAGACGATATGATCGAACTTCTGGGACCCCGACCATTCCCTGAAAAATCCACGTACGAGCAATTTGTCGAGGGTACAGGCTCCTTTGAGGAGGACACTTCCTTACCAGAGGGCCTCAAAGACTGGAACATCTCGAAAGATGGTAAAGATTCAGATGGAAAAGAAAAGAAACAATCACTCTCTGAGGACAAGGTTCCCCAAGCGTCGACAAAACCACCCAAGGATGAATCCCAGCAGAGATTGTAATTATATGTTTCTGGCCCACCTGTAGATTCTATTTCTTCTCGTGTACCTCACCTGTACTTTGTATAATAGTTTAACAAAAAGAATATATAACATACACTAATTGACAGTTTGTTTTACACATTTGCCAAGGTTTATCTACAAAAAAAAATGATGAAAACTAATAAAAATGCACCATTTGTATTATTGAAATATTTTATTTGGGAAATCGAGCGAATACGAAACGTTCCTTTTGCAACGTATAATTCAATTAATAAAGTTTACAAATTTCTTTCGGTGCAATTAAAAGGTCTTGTTTCTTTTACCCTTAAATACTGTAAGTACAAATGTGTTTTTTATATTTTATCCTGATTTCGACTGGTTTACATTCACTATTAAACATTTTGAGTGAAATTTGCGGTACACGTCGTGGAGATTTTTATCACATTGTAGTTTCACTGAAATTTCAAGGAATTTTGTCATTGAATATTCATTATTTTGATTATTTTAATTATTTTAGGCAAATTAATATAGATCTTTATAGATGATCAAAGTAAGTTGTATAATTTTTACATTCTGCTACAAAAAATACAAAATTTCTTTGAATTTTCAGTGAAATGGAAAATTTCATGGCTTTTTATGACTTTTGTAGGAGTTGTCAATCAAGTGTCCATGGAATTTACTCTTTTTTACACTTTCGCCGTTTCTTATCAGAATTACCGTGACAATGAAGATATTAGGAAGGACACTATTGAAAATTCAAAATTTTATTAAATAATCTGAAATTTTTTAATTTTAGTTCAATCTTTCCATGAAAAATAGGAAGCGCAACATTTTTTAATTGAAAATTCAAGTAAAATTATTGAATTATTCGTTAATCCTGTTATGAAAAATTTGAAATTTCATCGAATTTTTAGCTAACCCTTTTCGTGCCGGAGGCCCATATATGGGGTGCACTGGCGAGAAGTCCAGAACCTATATATCGGACCGCGCCTTATGGCGCTTAAAAGTAGTGGAAAAACATGTAAATATTGTTTCTGGTTTCGTTTTTATAAGCATCCTTATTAAAACCGTACAATCCGGCCGGTTATTCTCGCCTAAGCACCTCTTTTTCGCCTGGCACTGAAAGGGGTAAAAATGAAATTGGATGAAATTTTGTACTTAAAAATGAATAATTTTATGAACCGATAAATAACAAATTCCATGAACGATTTCAATTTAAATTGACTACAAACTCACATTATTGGGAACTCAAATTGGGCTGTGACTGAAATTTGAAGAAATTATTAACAGTATTTCTAATTATCCATGAAATTTGATATCTGTTTAATAGTGCTCTCCAACTATTTAATAGTATCTTCTACTATTCCTTCTGCTCTTCAATAGTGAGGCGTAGTATTTGTGACTAGTTCTGTGTAACGCAGAGTGCGCTCCATCATTTGTAATAATATTATCATTCCCATCGACTTCATTCATCATCGAAGATCACTCGGCACAGGCTGGCCCATTAATTCAGTTCATTCTTATTGAACCTGAAATACGTATTTCAGTCCTTGTCCTTCCTACATTGGCATCGATCGTTATAATTTTAAGAATTACACTGAGATAGTCGAAGGGAAAAAACATTCTTTGCACTTTGTTGAATATTCTCCGATGTAATTATTGTAATGAAGGCACCGGCAGATATTTCATCGGCCCCTCGCAACCCTCTCCATCCAAAAACTGGTTAATCCAACATTTTATTGTTATCTCTGGATATGAATCGTCATTAATCAACCATGCTCATCTTTAATCGACTGTTCAAGTTTTTTTGAATATCGATTTGATAACAGCACACGCAAATTTTGGCACCTACGTTTATTAATTATTGATTTCCCCTGCTACTCTCATTCACGGAATTTCATTTATTTCTCATTAATCATGTGGAATATTGCAAGCGTGTTTGCATTTTAAACTGGTACGTGCAATCACATTGATTTATCATCCAATCAACGTAAATGGAAAATTCGTTATGAATTCGGTAAATATTCAATGTTCTCGTTATCTCAACAATTTTTTTTTTCTCAATTTTCAATCGATCAATCTGACAAAAATCCTCATAAATCGAAAAAATCTTTAATGTATTTTTTTTTACTTTTTTCGTTTTTGTAATTTTTTTATTTTTCATTTTTCTTCTGGCGCATTCTACAAAACTATATTGATTTTATCGAGTAAATATATAGGTTCCGAAAGTACGATAACTTAGTTGTCTATAATCACTAATTCAAATATCATACAATCACTAAATTATTGCTTTGTCGTACCTTGTATCACACTAATTCTAGACCCTACGTCTTTTGTGAGTTTGAATTTACCTCTTCCTCTTCTGCAATCTTAATTTTTTATTTCGTGTCAGGACACTCTAAAAAAAGCCAAGGTCAGATATGATCGTGTTTGAGTATTTCAATTCACGAACGAAATAATTTTATAGGAAGACCTAATGAATTGTATAGAGAATTCTATTAAACTTCTTTTGAAATATTTTCTATTGGAATTTTTCAACATAAATTTTCAGAGTTTTTCGCTTTTCCCGTTCTTCTTTATCAAATAACAGACTAACCATTTTTTTAAATTTATGCAGAGAAATGTCTACAGAAAAGGCTTCAATTTTTTACTGAACATTTTCGTTTTGACGGAGTAGAAGCTTCAAATATTATTTATTCTCTTCCCATTGTAAAAACTCAAACAAAGAATGTGGAAAATATCGGGTTGTATAGAAAAATGGAATATGTTAATATAATCAGCCAAAAACTCGTAGAAATTTACCAGACTTTTCCAACGAATTCAAAAAATTTTCCTGTGAAATTATTTCATACGTGTTTTTCTCCGTTCAATCAGCAGTAATTAATTCTAATCAATGGAATTAAAAAGACAATAGTCAATATATGAGGCTCACATGACAATTTAATTTTCTTTTTCGGTATGTGAATAATGTCACCTGTGCATTTATAATTGTATCACCACATGACACATTATTCCGACCACTACGAGTATTCAGTTCTGTAGTCTGTCCCATTAATTCACGTCTCTGCAAATTTCACACTCTCGTTAGTAACGAATAAATGGATAAAAAAGGTTCATTTAATATTCATCAGGATAATTACTCAGTTTCTTTCGCACACACTCGATAAATTTTTTCTCATATTCAACATGCAATGTCGCTCAGTAGTTTCGGAATTCGCATATAAATTTTATCGGGGCTGAGTGACTCAATTTTCGGACAATATTTGCCTGCATAATGATTTTCACTTTATCCGAGAAAAATCCTACACAATATTTATTGACTACCGTTACGATTTCATCATATATCATTCTCTTATATGAATATTCGATTGACTGTCGAGTACTGACTCTAATAAGATAATGATCAGATTAGTGGATGTGATTGGGAATATCTGCAACTGCAACGATCAATAGGTAAAAAAAACATGAAAATACTTGTTATTTTTGCCTCCCTATAATTATCATTGGCTCAATATTTTGTAATAATTTTTTGATACTACGAACTCACTGTTAATAAATACAATGAATTTTGCTACTAAAAATCGAGAATGAAATTTCTAAGTCACGGAATATATAAATCACATTGTCTGTATCTTAAATGCTTATTTGTTATCTGCTATGAAACCAAGGAATTAGTTAATAGTATATGACGCACAAGTTCCATACAATATTTTATGTCATTGTGCCCGTAATCCGCGATTTAGATTTTTAGAATCGCGTGATTACGGGCACCTATGGCATACAAAATTTGAATTATCAAGAACAAATTATTTGTTCGTCCTGCTTCCACCAGACGCTTGACATTGAAACAAATATTTAACATGACACGTGTATGTCACTTTTGTTTAATAAATTAAAAAAAGATGATAATTAAACGAATTAAATTCAAAGAATCCATTTAATCCTGTTGGCCGTACATTCGTCGAGTTGAATAATCCAAAATCCTCTCATCCAATAATCTCATCCCGAAAATTTGTATTTGAAATTCTCTCCCGAAATATACGTTGAATAATGCACGACTCAAGTATAATCCTCGCATTCTCACCACTCGACCCCCCTGCATCATCTAAAATTCTACATATTTTTCCTTATGATTAAAATCTACGGATTTAATTAAAATCCCGCACCTAAAAAAAAAAGTATTTTTGGCCAGTACCAAATCACATTTCAGGCAATTTACCGTTGAAAAGTCTGAAAAGTCCTGACTACGCATGAATTTATCGTCAAGCGAAAAGTATGATTTTTGGACGTTAAGTAACGTTATCACTTTCGGCAAGTACCATTATTACGCACTACAAGTATACTTGAAGCATTTAATTTCGTTACTTGAGTAGTTGGTTGACTTTAATGATAGAACATTTGACAAGTCTTTCAACTAAGTAATGTGCAATCAAAATTCAGCGTAAGGAGGACAAAATTTCGTTGAATTTCGCCTTTTCATCTCAAAAATCTTCGATACTGACGAAAAGTGTTTCTCCTACTGTTTGCAAGTACTTATTTTTTTCAGAGTGCACCAACCGATTATCATTATCGACAAAAAATTCCCAAAATCTTAGTAAATAAAATAAATCTCTTATCGATAAAGCAATTATGACTAGAATTGAATTGTATAAAAAGCAAAGCCTCGTCATATCATTAATCATCAAACAATCTCGTCAAGACATTTTTATTTCCACCACAAGATAGAATACAGAAAAAAAAAATAACAAAAAAATTGATCATAAATGAAAGCCAAATAAAATAAATAAAATCGTTAAACAAAACATTAACACAGAGCAGTCATTTCTCCAGGCGTTTTTTTTTTCATCGTCTTAAAGAAGAACCCCTGGGAAAAATAAAGCTTCGATCGATGATGGGGACTAACGTGACTCATAATCTATTTACCAGCGTGTAGGTGGATGTATTGTATATACTGACCGCAGCGTACTTTCATAATTCAAGCGAAAGAGAGAATAGGAAAGGCCAGGTCACCACGGCCCTTTTGCCAATGGTCACTATGGATTCAACAGGTGGGCCACATTCCCTTGTTAACTGTTAATGTTGATGGTAATCCATTATCGAATGATGTGACGAATGTTAAGTAACGCTAGTGCATCCAACCTGTGATATGCTGAGTGATTATAGCTTTAAGGCATTAAAGTGTGGTTTTCAAGCCTGGCCAAATGACTTTCAAGACAAATACACATGCGGAAAAAAAATCCGAAAAATCTAGCGAATTCGAAATTCTATTGAACTTCTATTGAACTCATCGTTTGTACTGAAATCTACAATTAAAAATATTCGATAAAGGAATTCAACGATTCTATTGAGATTTTTTCTGTCCAACTATCAGACTTTTTTTGTTTTGATTTTGTTGATAAAGAGAAAAAACAAATGCAAGAACAACAATTGAATAATGGGAGCCGAGAAAATTCTATAGGAAATATCTTGACAGAATGTCAGTTGCATAACAAAATAAAAATATATTGAGTTCTTTTGTAGAGTATTTGATATTAAATGTTTCAATCGAAAAGATCTAAAACTCATGACACTCACAAGTAGGTAATTTCAAAGGTAATTTGATAGAATTTTTTCCCCGTCGACTAGGTTTACGATTTAATTTTATGATAATAGTATATCAACATAGTTATGAATTAATTGAGTAACTATGGATTCATTGATGATATAAGACCAGAATCTTATTTTCCCAGTGATTATAGGTTGAAGAAACTATAGCGAGGTTTTTAAGCCTGGAAAAACGACTTTCAAGCCCCATGTACATGTCTGCGAAAATTTAATAAAAAATTCCAGCGAACTTCATTGTAGAATTCTATTAGAATTTTTGATTGAATTTTGTCCCATGTATTTTCTTAATTCTTCGTGGCAAAATTCAAGAAAATCATTGGCAAAGGGCAAAAAAATCTTCCATAATCCAGTAAAAACTTCATTGAATTTTCCAACGAATGCCCCGATTTTAATTAAATTTCCCCACACCCTAAAAAAAATATATATATATCAACAACTATTACACAACTAAAGCCCCAAAAGCTACCTAGTCTGGACGTATATAAGGGAATCCCGTGCACTAACTTTAACTAAGAAAATAATCATCTTCCTCTCGCACCCGTCATCCCCTCGTTAAATCCCCAGTCCTCCGACGATCAATTTAAAGACATAAATTGTCATGAAACTACCCTGAATCCCACGCGAGATACGTCCCCACGTCATTTTTACATTAAAAAAAACGAAATACAGGAGAAACGAAAGAATAATCCATTGAATAAATTCCCCCAATCGTCGTTACCAATTCGACACTTTGCGTTCCCCCTTCCTGAGAATAAATGTACAAATGAATCACGCGATATAGCTCATAGAAGTATTAAAATCCGCTCGATAAATGGGATAAAGACTACAAAGATTTACAGTAATGGTTGAGGGCGATTATTGGGTGGTGGGAGGGGAAAACCATTTAATATTTCTTACATTTCGATGTTTGTTTGTCACCTAGGAACCTAAGGAATTTCAATTGATCTCTCTGATAAATCGTAAAACTCTCAAGAAATAAGCGTATTGGCGTATTAGTGGAGTGACTAGATACGGCACGAGTGCTCGGTGCTCCGAACGATTTTATTCTCCACATTGTCTCCGTTGGGTCCTCCACATTGTCACAATTATTTTCTTTGTCTCATTTATTTTCTATCGTCCCTTGGTACGGAGGCTCCATCGTCAGTGGCTCGTGTCGTTGACGTGTCAGTGATAGGCTCAAGTGCTCTCCTCCGTTGGGCCACGTACCGGTGCATACGATGGCTACAGAGTGGATGTGAAAGAGTAAAACATATGTGAGAAAGAGAGGCTTGAACCGGAAAAAAGCGAGCGGGAAAAAAAAATAATGTCATGGAGAAAAAAGATCGTATGCGGAATAGAGTGTAGGGGGATCCTCGGGGGGATAAGCCTCAACAGGGCACACACCGGGATGAATCGATATCGTCGCCGGATGGAACAAACTTCATCGTGACAATCGGGGTCACCGCGTTTTATTCACATAACGGCGGCAATCTCTCGGTTAAATTCAATGTTTTGCACTTGTGTTGTGCCAAGTATTCCTCATTAAGGGACGTATGTATCTCTTGATTTTTATACATGTCAGTTTTTATATGACTGAAATGTGACGAAGATAACGATCGAAGGGTAAATGGGCCATGTTACCTCGAAAAACGCATGAATAATTATTAAATAATTCAGTCAATATGGATTCAACAGGTGGACCATATTCCCTTGTTAAATGTTGATTATTCATTATCCAATGTCTGTCTCGTCTTTCACGGCTGAAGAGGCAACTTTTTGTAACATTATTAGTATCAATATCAACTTATATAATTTTCCCACACTTGAAATTTCCAGGATCTGGCTAATTTAAATTATAAGCGCAACGTTGCGAATTGACAATTAAGTTATGAGTAAGTTTTTCAGATGCCTTAGCATGATTTTATTTTCAGATATTACTAACGAATAAGTGAGGGCTAACTGGCATGAATGTCAGTTTTCACCCGACAAAAATGTGACGAAAGTAACTTGGTAGTGATAAATCTAGCATATTACCTGGGTACTCTGCGAATCAACTTGACAGTCCGGGGTATCTACATCATTACTGCTTTCGTCGCCATTCTCCCGCTGGCAGGCTGACTCAAGGTGTTTGTTCAGATATGACTTGAGTGCAAACGATTTGTGGCACTTTGGACACTCATAATTTTTGTCGGAAGAGTGTGTTTGCATGTGGGCACGTAAATTCGAACGATCGGCAAATGCCTTGCCACAGTGAGCACAACCATACGGCTTTTCACCTGTATGGCTGCGTAGGTGTCCCTGGAGCAGCCAGGGACGTGAAAACATCTTGCCACAGACCCCACAGCTGTGGGTCAACTTGTGAGTGAGCACGTGCATTGCTAATGCTGGCATGCTCACGTAGGCCTTGCCGCAGTGAATGCATTTCTTGGCGGATTGCGAGTCGATACTACGATGAGTCTGTTTGTGTCTCGATAAGTTCGACGATGTTGCGTATTGTTTGCCTGAAACGAGAGGAAAATTATTCAATTTTTTAAGGTCGTGGTGGAGCTTTATTGATATTGCTCATAATTTCATATTACCATGGAAAGTCTTCAGTCGAGACTTTCATAACCAAATTTAAAATTTTCAAAAGTTTCAACTGCTCGGAGCCGTACATAAGTCTCAATTTAAGCATCTAATTCTACAGTTGAAATGAATATTTCCAGATGTATCAAGCCATAGAACCATATAATTTTTAACTTACCACACTCACAGCAGATGTACCTTCCAGACCTCGACGTCTCCGGCTGATCAGCTCCGCTCTCAGCCTCAGAACCGCTGCCTCCAGCCCTCTTCTTGGACCTTCCATCGGACACCAGAAGTGTATCAAAGGTGTAGCTTGCCGGCTTGACTTCCGCCTGATCCGCAATAGTCTGTACTTCTTTGTCCCTAGAGCTCGGCTGTGAATTAGGATTATTATTCTCAATATCACTGCTGCATTCAGAAGTAGGTGGTGTCAACGGTGGTGCACCTATCGTCGGCTGGGAGGCAATAATGGATGGAATAGTTGGCGCAGTGTAGGCGACCAGTATCTCCTGAACTGGAGACAGGGGTATAAAGACACCAGTTGGCCCTTGCTGCATGAGTGTCGCCGGCTCATAGATTATCCCAGTTGGTTGTTGATAGAGCGTTGTACCACCAAAATCAATTGTATTAACTTGATAGATTGGCGGTGGTTCCGCTGGTTGATAAATGCTGATCTCCTGGACATTCTCAGTGGGCGGTGATTCCACAACATTCTGGGGGCCAACTGCTACACTTGGTGGTGGTAGTGGTGGTAGAGACCTCGATAATTCAAGTAGATCGTGAGCTGCCTCGGTCTCAGCGGCTGATCTGTCCCTGAACAGTGGTGTCTCTTGAATGACACTCATCGGCATCATTGAGTTCATCCCAACGGTCTGATAAATTGGTTCAGGCTGAATTAGCACTAATGGCGGTGGTGATGACGAGATTATCTGAATGACTGGTTGACTCGAGTCTCGAGATCGTTCTGTCGATGATTCTGACAATGGATCGGATGATGGCTCCGATGGTGATTCTGATAATGGATCTGACGGGGGATCTGATAGTGGATCTGATGATGGCTCTGACAGTGGATCCAGTGATGGCTCCCCCAGTGGATCCGATGATGGCTCTGATGGTGGTGATTCCTCAGTGGATGGCACTTGGGTTATGCAATCAGTTATGTGGATCTCTGACTCCATCTTTATTATTTTCATACTTGACACCGGATTCTCTGAAATGGACCAATAAACTCAGTCGCTTTCTTTTTGTTTACCCTGAGATTATGCCCCAGGGGGGAAATATTTACCTTGAGCTGGTGGGGGTGTGACAGAACATGGTGGAGATACTGGGGATGGCTCAACCCTTGAGTGACTTGGTTCTGGGGAAGGTGAATCCCTGCTTCTTCCCCATGATTCAAAGCCTCTGGTCACGCTCATGTACTTGTTGCACAAGGCTTTCTTAACCATGTAACACCTCGGCATTTTCAATGATTTTTCCCTCGGTGATCTTCGGTTTACAGTTTATTTATTTACTCGAGAAACACCCTAACACTAATCTACTCTATTTGTTGTTGTTTTTTTTTAATATAAAAATGTAAACACCAATCTGCCGGAGAGATTTTTCACATGGATTATTTTCAGTTATGAACAGAGGCTAAGTAAGTATTATCTCTTTAGTCTAATCACTTGTTTTGTAGACAATAAATTCTACGTCGTTGCACGCTTTTACAGAGAGTTACTTTGTGTTACTTTTGTTGCTTTAATTATTAAAATACGTCTTGTTAATATTTATATTTGTTTTATTACAAAGTGAGCTAGGGTGTGAGCTAAGTCAATGAAAATCACCGGTTCATAAATTGGACTTTATCGAAAAAGGAGGCAATCCTCCGATTATCATAAACCTTATCAACAAAGAGTGAACAATATTCAATATTAAATTCCTCACGAATTCTCGGCAATCCCTCTCAAGTGTACCATTTTCATCTTACATCTACTCTAATTAATAATGTACCTTGTTTTAAGTATTGCTTTCGTTGTATTCACGTGGGTGGAAGATAATTACCGATAAACCTACTTACATCAATGTAATGAAAAAAATGTTTGTCCCTTCTTTCCAAATAATCAGTCACTTGACTATTTCTAAAGCCCTCGATCTATCATTGTGATGATAATGATGAAACTCCTGCTGTATAATATACCTAGGATCACCAAAGTATCTTATTGATTCTCGCATTTCTCTCAAATAGTGAGGCCGCAATTGAAAAATTGACGAAAAAATGAATTCACCAGTATTCCAACGCCGCATTCTGTCAACATGACTGACAGAGTTCACTCCAAATGTAAACAAAATCTGTCTGTCCACCAAACGTCAATGCATCAATATATAAACCAAGTGGCTTGAGTACCCAAAGGCGGATATCACACAGGACGAGCAACAAGTTGGACAACAGGTCGAGAGGGGCCGCACACAGGCTTTCAACCGTTGGTCGATAACGCGCTGTACCTTCAGCAATTCTCACAATATTCAGTCTCATACCAATTTCTCATTGTTAAGAAAATACAATAGTTGAGCTTCTAGTGCATCACCAACAATTCACCACCTCCCACCACCACTCACCAGTCCTCCTCCCTCCTCGATGAAGGAATTAGCCCGCGGCAATGGCTTCGAGGGTGTGAATGCATTAAAAGAGAAATGAAACAGAAAAAAAAGAGCTGATATTACCCCTGACTCGGGTCTCACTCCCACCCGCGAGAGTGTGCTGGGCAACCCCTTACACCCGTAACATCAACCCCCCCTCCCCCGACGCTAGCACCACCACCACCACCACCACGACCAACTACCCCACCAGCGGTATTATACCGTGCACAACCGGCGGCACATACAAATGCATTCATACACCGAAACCTCACCACCACCGACGTACAAATAAGTATTCGCCACCACTACAACTACACATCTGCTGCTCCGCTCGGCCCGGGGGTTAAAACGCACTTTGCCAATTTCCCGTAACCCTGCGCTTGTTATAAAACCACCAAAATCACCATGAATGAAAATATCCACCAATTACATCACTCGATTAGTCATTGGTCTTTTGTCCAGGTGTAGTTTTAACTATTAAATAACGATTGTTATCGAAGTATTAAGGGTATACCCACCTGTGGGCGCAGAAGCAACAATTGTCCGCCGTAGTGCGGAGGGTAGACCGACTACATGGCTCGTCCGGGTGTGGCTGGGGTGCAACTGCCGCGTTCACGACGCCCCCGTGTTCCACGCTATTCGCGCCTGCGTTGAATCATCTACATCCGACCATTGGGATATAAGCAACCCCTCGGTGACGGCTGAATTCAGAAATAGTGGGGCGCGGGGGGAAAAGTTTTTTTTTTGCTCTCGACGAAGCCAGAGAATACCTTTTGCCGTCAGAGTTGGGCCTGCTGATGTGACGCTACTGCCTCGGTCGTTCTCTCCTGCAGCCGTTACGAGAGAATGGTATTAGAGGGTCTTGTTTGGGGCGGACCGAGAGGGGAGGCCCAATGGATAACCCAGTGGCAGAGGCATCCACCGAGGAGAGTACTCTCCTTCGGCGTCGCCTCGGCGATGCGCCATCCATCGATTTTACAAGTTCGGGCCACCAGACCAACACCTGTTACCGCCAGATAGTACCGGCGCTGCACGTTATTCTCTGACTTTTCTGTCTCTCTTGCTTCCTAGCTCGCTCTATCGTCGGCGCTTTTCAACCCCCAGACCCTCCCCCTCGAACACCCCTTTTTCATGCCACCCTCGCGTGCGCCTCTACGAGCAATCGATAACGACGCCAGACGCGGCAACGCGTTGCGCGCCACCCCCCGAGGACAGACCATACCACTGGCGAATACCATTTTTATTATTCTTTTTGTTTGATTTTTTTTTGGGCGACGGGGGAGGGGATGTGATTGTTTTGGGGTGCGTGCGTTCACGGCGATTTTGGGCTTCAAGGAGGAGAGCATGTGCCCATGCCGAGGAGGTGGGTAGAGCAATTTGTCGAGGTTGATTGATGGTTGGAATGAATAAGTAGTTTAAGGGAACGTTTGGGCTGACTTGAGGGGAAAGTTTTTGTTCGCGAGGATTGAATTTGTCGAGTTTTTGAATTGATTGGGAGAGATTTTTTGGGAGATGTTTGGGGACTTTCTTGAAAATTTGAGAGTTGGAGTTGCAAGGAATTTTCGTCGGGAAATATTGGTAATTGGGGAAATTAAGAAGAATCAGTTGCGGTAGATATACTCATGAATTTTTTGTTAAGGAGAATTCGTGGGGATTGATCCTAAATGTTCGCGATTGCATTGAAAATTTGACAGTGTTAGGAAATTCTGGTTGTTCGGCTTTTCAAAAGTGAGAAGTTTTGTTGAGTTTAGTAGTAAATTTGCGCAGATTAAATTTATTAGGTTTTTAAATATCTTCTTAAAGTTATTTAGCTTCAGTTACCAAAATACCTTTATATATTCTTCAATGGCGAATCAATTAAAAATTCAATAGGATGCTATTTAAAATATTGATGTTTTTATTCACATTTCGAGTAATTTGGAGAACTCTCTAAGATTTCATTATGATTACGCTGAAATCAAATTAAATGTCACTTTCCCGAAATTTTTTTATGAACTTAATAACATAAAATACACATTTTTTTTCTCTATAATGGGTGGATAAACTTGATAATGCAGCCTTTATTTTATTTATGGATGCGATTCCCAAGCTCGCCTTTGATGCTTGGGTCTCACAACAACGTTTTCACTACTTCTTCGGGTTCGTTCGAGTCAAAGGGACTATTTCACGTTGAATCCACGATTTGAGGTGAATTGAAAAATAGAAGTTGGGTGAGTAAAAAATTACCTTGTGGATTTACCAATTTTTCATCAGTTTTTCTGAGGGTTGAAAAAGCGACGAACATTTGTTTGACGACAATCATTTCATTTTTCTCTCTCATTTTTTCCCCCAATTGTTCTTCTATATTTTTTTATTCACGTGACACGTTAATTATCGCGATAAAAATGTTTGAGAGCAGCCTGACTGGTGTCGGAATACAAAAAAAAAATAGAGAGAGGAAAAATAGAGACCGCAGTTGGCAAGCTATAAACCAGCCCCGGGGGCTTGTGCTGCAGACACTCGTCCGGTATATACACGAGTGCAAGAGAGGGTTGGAGGGAGGAAGAGGCAGGAGGGAGGCAGGCCTCGGCAAGCTGCCCCCCAGCGCGAATTATTGAATGCGAGGTGCACGGAAACACGAACCGTTGCCGAGCGACCGATACGACGTCGTCGTTTGTCGTTCGGCAACGGCCATGGGTTTTTCGTCAAGTGAACAAAAACCCTTTCTCAATAAAAATAACGAGATGAAAATTTTGATGTGGTTTAATTAACGAATTTAATGAAGGCGAAATCTGTTCGAAATGGAAACGCGAATGTTCGTTGCTCATAGTTCGTTAACTTTGAAGCATTTTAATTTTGTTATACAACTTCTTAAGTCATCGAGTTTAAAAAGTTTATAAATTTATACTTTTACCACATGTTAACAATGGCATTCCTAGTATTATTTAATATGAAGCGTTTCAAGCGTAAATGCGGAAATTAGGCATAAATCTATGGAAAGTTGAATTACAATGAGATGATGTAAGTACACATAATTTACCCAAAAAAATGGTTTAACATGAATTTCAATAATAATTCCAATAATAATTTCTACAGTCGTCGAAATTTACTAATTTACATCTTTCAATCCTTCCATTTACAATTTATTATGTTCCCTCTGAAAACAAAATTATTTATTAAAAAATATAGGTGACATTATTCAAACAGGCGAGAATGATTGCCGGAGAGAAAAAACATTTACCAAAATTGAATAGTAAAAACTAGGGAATACGCTAGACTATTCTATTTTATTACTACTGGAATATTCGACAGCAAAAATATTGTCTGAAAAAATTCAATAGAGTTCGAATAACAAATATCTCAGGCCCATTCAGAATCAAAAAGACCTAAATAAATACAATCCCTTGAGATAATAGAATTCAAACGAGACCCCTGAAATACGAAATTTCATGCTCTCAATTTCAATATCATTTAACCGCCGGCATCATCGATGAATTTCATCAGATGAGTGAGCCAGGGAATTGAAACCCTATGCAAACAGAGAAACCCGAGAACTTTAATTAATAAAATCTGAATAAAAATATTCAGCTCCCCCTGCCAATGGAAATTCGATTTTATTGAACTGTTGCGGATGTGCAGCTGACGCAGCAGGAGTGTAGCCGAGGGGTTGGAGAAAATTTTTCCCCACGGAATCCAAAACGTAAACGCTTGAGAAAATATTCCGGAACGTGATGTACATCAAGTGTTTGATTCCAAGTCGTAGAAGAAAAAGATGACTCACAACGGAATCCCCACCCTCCTTCATTCCACAGAAGAACAAGCAGGACTTCTAGCCTGTTTCACAAAAGTCATTTCAGTGCTACTTTCTGCGTTCGTCGTTAGAAAAAAAATGAAATTTCATGGAAAGTTTACTGTTAAGTTTAAGGACAGCGAAATTGAATTTTAATTGGGGTTAGCAGAGTTAGTTAACTTTGCAAGGGAGTATTATGGATATTCAGTACTAAGTTACACCAAATATTCAGTAAAATCCAATTGTCATAAATTTTCTTCCCTATACAATTGAAAAATACCTTCGACCAAATTTTGTGGATTTCTATTAATTTTCAGAGGGCAATGAATCAGAAATTTCTTTTGAATTTTCCACGAGATAATGAGGTTTGGAATCTGAAAGTTTCAAATCAAGAGTTTCGTAAATCTTAATTTCAAACTTGGAGAGCGTAATTTACTCCTTTGCACAAGAATAAAGAAAAAAACGACAGAAAATTATATTTAAAAATATTGAAAAATCGAGGAAAAAAGACAATTACTCCGAAACTTCTCAGTGAACTTTGAAAACATAAAAATCAGCACAATAAAAGGGGAAAAAATCAAGAGTAAATACATCCCCGTCGGAAGCAAAAAAAAGCAAATGATTCCTTGGAATACATTTCGGTGTGGGACGAATCGAGGCTAGGGAGAGGGAGATAAATAGAGGGAAGAAAAATATCGCAGTTGTGTCCCATCGCAAAGTACCAGGGGAGTCTCCGGATGTCTCCGGCATGTTCCCTACATTTCCCTTTTACCCCCTCGCAATTTTTTTTTTTCCTCAAAAAGCCCTGGCACTGAGAGTCAACGCCATTGTCATTTCCAACCACCCTTCAAGTTATAACTGGAGGAAGGGAGTTTATTGGGCTCCTCGGGTAGTACACACATACACACACACACATACACGATGGATTTCTGCCTCCACATAGTTCGACGACCCCAAACCCGAGAGAGCCACCGTAAAAGAGGGTCGAGACTTGAATAATGATGGACGTGTTGCCATTCTGCAACAGCGTCACAGCTTACGTATCCACGGCTTATTCCCACTCTGGTCTCACATCGACAATTCTCTCTGTGTCATCAGCGTTTAATTCGTACAGGGCAATGCAGTCGTCCAATGTCCAATTCGATTTCCACCCCCTCTGACTACTGTTCGTATCGGCCAATTTCACCGATTGCCATCGAACTAACGGACTCGTACTTTCGTTAAATCGAGTTTTCCTATTTTCTCTGATCAATCAGTCTGGCTGAACTATTTTATCTCTTTATTTTTCTGGGATATTTAGGTTCATTGGGGGCATACCATTGGAAATATAGAGTTGAGGGGAGTTGGTTAATGTCGAAGTCGTTGCCTTATCGAAGGGAAAGTAGGAAAAAAATGTTTTGTGAATTTTAACAATTCGTTGATATTAGTATCACATTTCAGTTTAATTGAAATTTCTGAAATTTCGCCATTGGTAAGTCAATAATCAAAGGAAAAATCAATGTAAGCGGAATGATTTTATGAAAATACATAGACATATAACAAAATTCAACGACTAGTACAATGAGAAAATTGGACTATCCAGTTATTGTTAACAAGGCATGTTAACTATTAATAATACTCGTTAACTTTTAATTAAGGAGTGTATTTAAATATCCTTCCCTGTGGAAGACTCTTCACTGCGTAATTACGTACTTACCTTCAATAACATTTGAGGAGTGTTAAACGTAACTCACTCTCAAAGAGGCATTCCCGTTTATAAAATTCCCTAATCCTTATCTGCTCCATGTGACTCTGTCTGCCTGTCTGTCTCTCTCTGTCTCTCTCTCGCTCTCGCTCTCGCTCTTTGCAATTGAATCTTCATTTCTCTTCCATACCATCTTTTCAATAAAAAAATATATCACTTCTCCCGGTTCGTTGCGCAGTAATAGCCACTCCAGCTAATGTCTGAATCCAATATTCCTCTGTATGTACTCGTCGGAAAATACCTTCAATGAGCTCATGAAAATCGTTCAGAAATTTTCCCAACTCCACTTTTCGTGAAATACCCGAGTGAAATTAAAGTCCGTTCCTACAGCTCCGCATTTCTCAATTGAGAGTATGCAACAGTTTTCAACCTAAAATTGTATCATCTCCTCTGCTTGATATAAAGACCCGAATGCACCATTGAATTGCTGATTCATAGCAATATCATTAGCAGCTACAAGTCTTCCCTCGCCGCCAAGTCATTAGTGAAACATTCAAATATTAGTGTCATTTGTCCACTTCACTTCCAGCCCCTCCTCGAGAGAGGAAAAAAAACAGGAAATAACGAATTCTCATTCAACATTGACATTCGTCAAGAACTTTAGAGGAAAAATAATATTTACATTCGTAATCTCCGATTTCAAATGGTTTTCCAAGTGGCAGTGGGATCGATTAGGCTCGTGGGCAGGCCCTGAGTGGAGTCTCCACCCCAGCGAAATCGATGAGAAACTCAAGGGAGATAGAGAATCATGGAGGAAACTATGTATACAACACGAGTAACGTCTACAAAAAGAAAAAAAAGTATCAAAAATTGACTATAGTCATTGAAAATACATATTTTTCTGGACTAATTATACTTCTAGCAAATAACTACAAAAATTTCAACGACAAAAATTTTGTAATTTGTAACTATTACTCATTGACATAAATTTCTCATTTTCGTACGTTTCATAGCCTCAGATTGAATATCCAATTATCCTGAATTGTTAAAAGAAATGCGCTGTTCGAACTTGCATTGATTTCACATTAATAACAAAATTCGAATGAAATTGGTTAATTTTTACAAAATTTAAAACTGTGCAGTAGCAAATGCGAGTAATTTGAGGAATTTCCACTTTGGTGGGGTTGCAAAATGTGAAAATTCAATGAAATCAGAATTCTTATAATTTTCTTTTCCCTTCTAAATCAAATATGACGAAAATGAAAAACCAACTACGGATGAATTAGTCACTGTGTGGAATATCCCGAGGAATTTCAATGGTGGTAATGAATTTTTAAGATCAAATACTGAATTTTCAACTTGAAAAATCAATGAGAAACTCGGTTAGAGTTACAGTTAGAGAATCATGAAAGAAGCTATAGAACATGAGGAGCATGTATAAGTGTATGTGCAATATTGCATGCCTTCTCTTCCTGGTTCGTAACAGAACGTCCGCCCGAGGGGTGGGTGGAGGGGGTGGCTTTGGCTCGATGCTCGCAATAATTTATGAGAGCCCTAGAGCACCTCCTGATTTAGGTGGCGATTCGATTCTCTCCGTGTTTAAGGGTGGAAAACCATTACATCCATACCTATAAGACGCGACCAGTGGTAGTCGGTCTTTCACTGAGTGCAGCGAAAATCACACGTTGGCCTGAGGCTCTCACCTTGCTGGATAAAATACCAGCAATCGGGGAATGAAATTAACCAATGTTGAGAGTGCCGAAGCGTCTCACTTTGGTTGTCAGCCATGAATAAATTCAGGAGCACGCAATTCCACGATGGCCTTATCAATCTCGTAATATCTTATCCGGGAGTGGCCATGCCTATCTCCCCCACCTCCTAGGCTATCTGTTATCTGTATAAAAATCGACCGAAAACCCCTGCGTCACCAATTCGCCGGGTTTCTTTTTGTTAATAGTTTTTTTATGATCAATCTCGGCGGACGGGAGCAAGTCTTTTGTTATCCTGAATGTATGCTTTTATTTGGGAAATTGTCAGGGAGTGGGAGAAATTTGTTGTTAACATTTCGTGGAGAAATGTTCAGGTATATTATTACTAAAAACAAACCACACGGATAATATATACCTCTAGAATTATATATTATATATATTAATTTGACTCATTTACAAATAATATAATCTGGTAATTACCCAACAATTAAAAAAATCCGCAAGTAGTCTCCCCAATCAGAGCTCCCTCATAGTTCAAATCCCAGTTCAAATGACTTAATCGGCTCAATAACACAAGCCTCTAATTACCCCCTGGGAGCCTGCTCCAACGGGTAATATCTCAAAAAAATAATCTCCTGATATTTGAGTGTTAAACACCTCCTCCAACTCTGAAAATCATTAACCAGCTGTTTGAGCTTTGAAGTTGTTCCACATAATCTTGAAAGAAAATGAGAAATTATGAAAAAAATATATGAAAGACCACAGGGGGGGGGGGGGGGGGGGAGCAGATGCGCCAGAAAGC
>JAPYZN010000021.1:42521-130621 GCA_030522865.1 Psyttalia lounsburyi
GGAGGAGGGGGGGGGGGGGGGGGGGGGGGGGGGGGGGGGGGGGGGGAAATTCGCCTAATGAATGCATCTCGTATCTCAGGCACTGTACTTGTTTGGATGTTTTTGGTTGTAAAAGGAATCCATGTGAAAGAGTGTGTACCGTAGGCACTGCGTGTACATAACGCAAAAGGGAAAGAGAGAGAGAGAGAGCGCGCGCAAAAGAGGGGGGGGGGGGTAGGTAGAGAGGTTCAAGTGGTATATCCACAGGTAGTTGACTTTGCTGGCCGTGTTTTCTGGGAGCAAAGATTCGCAACTGGTGTGCATTCGCCCGCGCGCACGCCCATACCTCCCCCACCTCTCCCCTCCCGCCGCTTCGCCACTTTCACTATACCTCTCACAAGTATAGGTGTTGAAATGTATTTATGTGTATGCGACGGGGTTATTTTCTCCTCGGGAAAATCCAGAACCCTGGACCACTGGAGAACTAGGATTTACGAGTAACTCCTGGTGGACTCGACAGCAAATAAACCCGAATGGTGAATTTGTCACGTGAATTCATCACCATAAATGTTGATATTTGTCCTCGAAAATCCTTGAGATGTGGAAGACGAGGAAAAGTGGAAGAAAAATGTTGTTTATTGTATGACAGTGAATACGGGCTTTCAGTTACACCCGAAAGGAAATAGTTGTCTTGAGATATCAGACATCTTAAATTGATATGTTCAAGTGGCAATTACAGTCTTTTGAAAATTTTAATTCCTTATTTTTGGCAACTTTGAATTGGAACTTTGAAATGTTTTTTTTGTGGGTCTTTTGGAATTTTTGTGGTTTCTATTTCATTGAAATATGTGATGTACAATGAAACAGATGTGAACAATGTGTTTAAAAGATGTATTTCGAAGGTTTCAGGTTCAGTCCTTGTCGATTCTACATGTACCAATGAAGAACAAAAAAATGGATAACTAAAATTCGCAGAAACCCCTCTAAAAATCACCAAATATCTCCATCCCGTGCCAAAAATCAATTCCAACTCCACTAATCACACAATTCCCCCACTGAGAAAAAATACAATTTTATCAAACACATCTGTTTTGGCCAATCAAATACCCGAAGTTACTATAACAAAACTCGCTTTAAATTCTTGTCGGACGAATATTTGATTGGCAAAATTAAATCCGTTTCCCAGTGTCCGAACGTTTAAAAAAAATAACGATAGCAAAAAAAACAATATAATCCTGCTCATAAAATATTCATTAGACAACTCAATGCTGAAAATTACCACACAAAATCAAGTTTTAAATTCCTGTCCAACGAATATTTAATTGGCAAAATTATGTTTTGCTCAGTGTAGTCTTCCATGGATTTCTTTCTCATTACCAATACCTCTCAACCACATCCGAATCATTTCCACGCCGCGTTCGTACATCCCTCATTCTCGAAGGTCGTCAACCTCAAAACCAAAACGCAAAAACCCTGAATTCCTGAAACCCCAGTCCCTTTAAATCACCAGCCCCCCCCCCCCCCCCCCCCCCCCCCCCCCCCCCCCCCCCCCCCCCCCCCCCCCCCCCCCCCCCCCCCCCCCCCCCCCCCCCCCCCCCCCCACCCGCCCACCCACCCCCCCCCCCTGCCCACTCCTCCCCCTTCACCGCCATATGTACTCCGCCGTTCGATTGAACTCGGAAAAATAGCTGCAATGAGAAAGACGAAGACAGCGGCTCATGTAATAGAACGAGAGGCTCTAGAGGAGTCGCGTTGGCGTGGGTCAGTAGACGTTGAACGCAGTAAGGCCAGTGGGATATTCGATACGTGGTGTTGAGAGGGGTGGGTGCCACCCCAGCGTGGCACGTGGGGCAATACCAGGTGTTGCCTCGGCAGTAGCTCGGGTCGATTGTTCTCCCGTGCGCATGTGCTAGGAGCCACCGCCTGCTCTCGCACACACATCCCAAGCCATTCTCCAACCAACTCCAAATGTCTTTTGGCCTCAATTTTTTTCTCCCCTCGACTCCCTCCCGCCCCAATTGTCTGTCGCCGAAAACGACAAAAAACCAAAGAGCAAAGCGATTATACCGCCATATATTTTTTTTACATATCTCCATCGTCCTCGAAATCCTTCATTAATTATCATTCGCCGAGGTCCTCGCGTTCTGTGTAAATATCTGGTCACGACTGCTACTGGCAAAATCGGGGGTGAGCCGCAGGAAAAGTGCAGAAAGAGTGCGAAATCAAGGGGTGAAATGCGAGGGGAATTGTAGTTTTGAGAAGTGGGAGGGAGGGCAATGCGAACGACAGATATAGTCCCGACGAAGAGGAACGAAGTGGAACGTCTGCGCCGAGGGGTGAGCGCGTCCCCTGTTGTAGGCAATAGCCCCCACCCCAACCCCTCCGGTATTCCGAAATAATCGTCCGTGTGTTGGTGCACTCACTCTGCCACCGCCTGACAGTCTCTGCTGCACCCCGTACGGGCATTGGGAAGTGAGAAACCCAAAGCCCGCAAGAATCGTGCGGTTCCATACACCGTGAGAGACTGTAGCGGAGTTAACATCATCCAGTGGGAAGTAATAACTGTACCACTGAGACATCGGCAACGACGACATCGGCGTCCTCTTCATCGTTAGTTAATCTTTTAAGAGAAATCATCGACATTGTCTCGTCATTCTGCGGGTGGGATGAACGGATTTTTTGTTTGTTATTTGGAGGAATAGCATCTGTTGGTATAGCAATAAGTGAGGGAGTGATTGAGTGGGAGAAGCTGGTGAGACGATGATTGTGGAGGATAATTGGCTGGCCGTGCATTGAGGGTCGAATGACGAGGTACAGTGGCTCGCTAACGCCACCGAAGCCGGCTAGCGCGAGTCACCACCAGAGGAGGCTAAAAATTCGCGTTAAACGGAGCCGACGGAGACGCCGTCGGTGTCGCGTTGTCGGTGGTGAATGGAAAAATAATAAATTGTGTTGGTGATGGTTAATGTGATGGGAGTGAAGGAGTTCAAGTGAAGTTGTTGGAGTTTAAAGGCGAGAATATTATCGTAGAGAAATCATTGTAAGGCGGATTGCAGAGAGCTATTTAAAATGCCACGCTGCTTGATGGCGAAAAAATGGAAGGCCTATCCGTGGCCGGACAGGCAGGACGACGACGAGAGTAATATTGATGCCAAGGATCCCCTCGCGATAACGGACACTGAGAGAGAAATGATTGATACCGTCCAGGATAGAAGACGAATGATCGTTGATACTGAGGAGGAGGAGATTGACGTCGTTGGTGATAGCACGAGTGATGGCAACAGGGCCAATCAGCAGACATGCTGGGGTCCACACAGCCCCACTGCCGGCACCACTGCGCCTAGTCCACCACCGCTCAATGCCTCGGGGGCACTGTACTATCATGGTAAAAAAATACTAATTGTGTTAATTGTCGTTCTTCATTTTCACTGCAATCGTAACAATCCCTCGGCCCACTCATTTAAAAAAATTTTTTTTTATCAATGCCACGCCCCAAGTTCAGATTGGGTGATAGAAAAATCGGGGGATGAAGAAGTAGTGAATCCCCTCGAGAAAAGAACGTAAAAATTTTCATAACTTCACGGATTTGTTTCATAAAGTTTGTTTTACCATTTTTCTCTGGGTTTTTTTTTTCGGGGGAAACAGTTCCAACGACTTTTTGCGAATGACGCTCGTACCCACCCCTCCGGGCGAGGCCGCGTGTTGCGCAGACTTTCGGTGTTATGGGTCTCTCTCCCTTTCTCTATCTCTCTCTCTCTCTCTCTCTCGCTCGCTCTCTCTCGGCTACTTCCATTCTTTCATCTCCAGTGCTCAATCTCTCTCAATTTATCCCGTCTCTTCTGGCTTTCCCCTCTGCGTCTAAACTGTCCAGAATGAGGAGTGGTGATTTGAGACGAATCCTTGAGGAAGATTCCCCCTCAACAAGACTACATGGAAGATAAATGTGTGTTACCACTTACACGCGTGATACGCAACGACGAGGGGGAGAATGACTCGATCCAAAATGCTTGTGAGACGTGATGGAACTCCCCAAACGTCACCGAGCCAGGGCTCTAATGCTTCTTGTTATCTTATTGTCGGATTGGATTACTCGCGTTCGTATAAGTTGTCACTTTATTTCTCGAGACTGTTTTTTTTTTTGTTACGAAAGCAGTTACAAATGGAGAAGTTTGAATAGAAATTATTCAGAAATTTTTGCACTCCATTTTTGTTATTAAAACATCATGATAATTTGGCAATACATATTCATAGTTCTATCAAAAAATCAAACTTATAGCACAAGTCTCGTGGGAATGGTGCTCAATTTGTAATTTTATTCAACTTTCACATGTAATACCACAAGAGCTCCGAAATTATCGGGGGTTTCTCGAAAGTTTTCTGGCAAAGAAATGAAGGTTTCTGAAAAACTTGACTTGACTTTGTACGTTGGCAGGGAAACTTGAGGGAAATACCCGATAATTTTGCAGCTCGAGTGGTATTCGGGGGATTATTTTTCCACCCAAATATTGTCGAATAGAATAGCACTCTTCCACTGTTTTTTACATATATCAACATTCTACTGGCTGAAATTAGGATGGGAAAAATCATTATTGAAATCTCAAGTTTTCTGATAATCGAAAATCTAAGTAACTGAACCGTTCTTTTTCCGGCAATTCCGATAAAAATTACGGATAAAAAATCCTCCGGCGAAGTTGTACAATTTTACGAAAAAGATACGTAATTGATATTGAATATTTCTCTCCATCTTTCCCCTCGATAATTTCCTCAACTTTATTCTCCCAGACAATCCAAAGTTTTTCGTTCATCCCCTGTCCTCTAGATTGGAGTGCTGCAGTCGCACTCCATCAGTCTTCAAGGGGATAAATGACCCCCGAAATGATGGAAAAGCCATTTTTTCTCGAACCTCAGCGCCAGGAATTTCGAATGGAACAAGTGCTAATGAAAATAAATGACTGTCAGTCAGTTTCCACTGGTTTAATTGCTGTCAGCTTGATCGACACCATCAACAGTCTAGTCTGACGGCTTATCACTCCGGCAAATGGATTAAAAGTGTGCGTCCAACAGTTATTGCTGTTCGGCCTTTGGCTTCGGCGGGGGTATGAGGGTAAAAAAATTGAAAAAAAAGCAAGAGGGGAAGCATGGCGTTGCTTCTTCTCACCTTTTACCAGCGTACTGCCTCCTTTGTAGGGGCTCCCCGGCTTCGATCCGATCGGCGCATTGCCCGTGTAGGGCCCGCGGGCCGATTGTACTATAAGCCAAGCATTCTATTCCTGAACTTTCATACTTTCATTTTTTCCCTCCCTCTATACCGAATTTTCTCTTTTTTCTCTCCGTCCTTTATGCCTCTGTGCATATAGAGTGCTAGTATTATTCCCACGCGATAACAGTAACCTTTGTGCCAGGTTTTTTGTTATACCTCCCTCAGACCCTAATCTCAATTTCTCGGATTTTTTTAAAAAAATGAGCTGACCTTCATCTTTAAATGTCGTTAATTCGTTTTTTTTCTCTTGCATGTCGCGGAAAATAATAATTTCTCCGGAAAGGGCATATACACCGGGGACCAGATATGCTGCTGGGGTGAATTAATTGATGTCCGGAAATCGAATAATGTTTTTATTAAAACATTATTTGTCTGTAAATAATTACTCACTTGAAAGATTCATCTCATTCGTTTTTTTGTGTATTTATCTGTATTTCCAGTATATTAGAGATGTGATAAACCATCCAAAATTTTCAACCGGAAATTCACTTGTCACTAGAAAATCTTAAAATTCCCACCGCTAAATTGAACAATTCACTTCAATACTTTTTTCCACCCTCAACCCTTCCCACCTGAATGCAATGATGTTCACGGAATTTTTCCTCTGCAATATTTTCCGCATACAAAATCGATAATCGAGGTAAAGACGATGTAGACTTACTCAACAAGTGGTCAGTTGGCCTCAGTACGTGACGATGCACTTCTAAAAAAAAAAATACATAAGCCAATGTAATTGGCTAAAGAAAGCAAGTCGCCGAATTATTAATGAAAAAAGCGATATAATTTCTAGCATTTAAAAATAAAAATAAAATTTCAGTTGAACGGTCAGATTGAACGTGACACTGTGAGCAAAGAGATTGGTTTCTGTGGTCTAGCCTGAGTAATACAATCGTATCGCGTAGTGGAGGGATTTAATATCGGTTTTGGTGAGGATCACGGGGATTGTGAATAGAGAGTGCCTTCCTCGAAACACCCGTGGATTGAAGGGGAGGTTTAACAGTGGAAAATATCAACAGCCCCCGGCGGCGTGCAGCCGAGCGTCCATTCGATGTTATTGATCCTTCCCCCTCCTGTTGATGAAATGCATGTCTAGATACAGAGTGGGACCCTCTCCTACCTCTTTAACAACCTCCGCTTGCCTCTCACACTGCCCCCTCTCCATTGGCATCGCCAACCACCTACCACCCCCACGAGTCCCTATCTGTTGACTTCCTTTTATTTTGAGCCAATAATAGCTGGGCCAACCCGGAGTCGAAGATCGATAGCACAATTTTCTGATTTATTGTTTCCCATACCACCCACTTCACCCACTATTTTTTTTCACCACACATGTGCAGATTATATACATGTTATAGCTGCAGAAGTGTGAAACGCCTTGGCGTGTAACAAATTGGATTTTAAACGAGAGCTCGTAGCAACCGTTCCTCGTTAATTTGCATTTTCTCGGCAGTCTCGATGGTATTGAGGATTTTTTTTTTATTTCAAAGTTAATCCCGAGTTTTTTTTTAAATTATTTCAAGGACATTTATTAATTATATTTACTGTCGATGAATATTAGTCTTTTAAAATGTTCAGTGGAAGTAGAATTATTTACTAATATAAAGTATTAATTTCTCTATTTTTGGCTATATGTTTGACATTGAAAAACGAGACCAAAACTGATAACACTCTGCCTGGTTTTGCTTGATAAAAGTGACATTCTCTTTCTCATAAATAAAAATTTGTGATATCCACACAAGTGGCACCTGATCGAACGCTAGAATGGCACGATCTCGATAACAATCACGAGAATATTTTGTCTACAATTTCCCAATGACATTTATTGATATTTCAACGAACATATCCCTTGTTGACAATTTTCGATATTTGGTACTAAAAATGGAAACATTAATTGGCAGGTCTTTGCCTGCTTTATTGTCTAATTTTTGCATACATTATTAACAAAAAAAATCATTAATTGTACTAAATTTGAATACAAATGGCGAATTTCATTATTTTGCGCACTCAATTATTAAGGATAAATAAAATTGAAATTCACAGTTGTCATTGATTTTTCCACGAAAGTATTAATTTTCAATGTTGAAATTCCATGAAATCTTTCAACTAGGAAACGGAGTTGAGTTACTTGAAAACTAATTGCGTTTAGATTTTTTTTTAATTAAGAAATCGTTTTTTGACATATTGTATGTACGATGCAGAACGGGATGAAAAAGATGAGAAATAAAAAAATAATACAAGATAAATCCGGCAAAATAGGCCGGCGCTCAAAATTGTTTGATCTATTTTTTCCACTGAGGAAGTGACATTCTTCGCCACAAATAAAAATTTGTGATAGCCACCCAAATGGCACCCTCTGATCGGAACGTCAAAACGTCACGATCTTGATAGCAATCACGTAAATGTTTTGAGCTGGTGTAGGCTCCCTGTGCAGTTGGGTCGTTTGGAAACGACAGATGCAAGGACGTCACGTATTATTTCACCCATATTTCGTTGCTCCTCTGCATCGAGTATTTTTCATGCAACAGATACACACAGAGGGGAGGTTTCTCCGTCCTCATTTACGTGCATAATACAGTGATTATTTTTTACAACAGTTCTCGCCCCTCAACCACCGGTTACCCAGTTGCTGCATTTGTACAGTGTATGTGTGCAGAGAGGCTGATAATGGCGGCACATGGCAGAAACAGCTGTCGTATGATCCAGGAAATAGAACGGACCCGCAGTAGTCGCCGGGGCAGGGGGGCTGATTCACGAGGATTCGAATGTTTATATCCTGGGGGGTATTTTTCATTCATTTTTTCCCGAAGAAAATTCATTGGGGCAGTTTTTACCAAAACTATTTGGGCCATTCGTTTCTAGTTGTGAGAATTTTTTTAATTTAAATACAAAATTACAACTAAAGCCACCCATTTTTTTCACTCACCACTTCAATCCAGCCATTGAAATTGATTTAGGAGAAATGGCTAATGATGTTTCAACGGTCATTGAATTCTCAAAATGAATAATAAATGATAAATAAAATTCCTTTGTTATCAATTAATTAATTTGAAGAGAACAAAATTTAGAGGTAAATTGTTTTATAAATTTTGGTCCATGTAAACTGTCCCGTCATTAAACAGTAAATTCCTCCACGAACTCGTCTCTATCTCGAGCAGGTTTCAAGATCATTATTCGAGGGAAAATCCTTGCGGGACCAGAGGCGTGTCCTGAATGAATAATGTACCATTCTGGTGATCGGAGCGATTTATTACACTCCTCAGTGGCAGGGACTATATAGGGTTTTAACAGAAGGGTACGTGAATGCTTCTGTGCAGGCGAGTTGAAATTTCAAATTGGCACCGGAGGCCAGAGAAGTTGTTCAAAAAAATGAACGTAACACGATCGCCCACGTCTGGGAGGAAGAATTTCATTGGCAGAATAGAAGGAGGAAAACTTTTTGAGAGACAGACAATTTCGTCCGTACAGACTATGAAATCCGCTTTGAGAGAATGTTGAAGGCATCTTGGAATTCCAAACTTCTCGTTCCCCCTTACAACAAAGGATCGTTGATGTTTTCAGATTCAATTTCATGTATCTTCTCGCTCTCCCCTTCCCTATTTCCCATGACAAATGCCACCATTTTTCCTTCGTGAGAAGCATCCGGCCCGAAAACTTGAGCTCCTTGCATTACAAAACTGAGACCATAAACCGTTCATCGTGTAGTCGCGTGGCCCTCCATAAGAATACACAATGTTATATGATGCAGATGATCCCTGGCTACTGTCACATTAATCCTGAATATATCTCTCTTCCACTCGATCAGTCGAGTTTGATCCCTCGGTTACCGTTACGCTTGACTAGAGCTTTTCGAACTTCCCACGCACTTCTCATCCCCCTCATATCACCAATTCTCCGATTAAATCCAGTATCATAACAACGGATGTCAAAACAACCATTAAACCTATTTCGATTTTTCAAAAATTCAAAGAACTGTAATCGTTTGTCTTTAATTGCCATTTTTGTTGTCAGCTCTAATTCTCTTGGCGAAAATCATCATTACTTTTACATTATGATAGTATCATCGAAATCCTTCCCACTGTTGTGCAATTGTTTTCTGCAACTATAAACTTGAATAAAACAAACCCCATGAACAAATCGTAACTTCTGCATTCCAGGTTACGCCCACGAGTCATGGCTAAATCACGAGGAGCCTCCGAAATACGCAACCCTGCGATCAGCAGCTGAGCTGGCGCAACCAGTCTCGGAATCACCGCCGCCTCAGCACGACCACCACCCGAACATAGTCCCCCTGACGCCCTCATCACTCCCGCAACACCAAACGAACCTGCCTCGCAACAAGAGCCTCTCCATGTGCTTCACCAGTACCGGCACAGCCCTGTCCCTCCCCCCAAAGAAGAAAGACATCTATCGCCCCTACAGCCTCCAACCCTGCACCGAGATAATTCGCAGTTCCCCGGAGGACGAGTTATCAGCTGCCCAGGCGATACTCGACCTGAGTGCCTCGCCAGCAGCGCCAACACACTCTGTCTTCATCCACACCCTCTCACTGCCACCGCCATCAGCACCAGCTGCTCAGCCAGCATTACCATCTCCCCCTCAACCAGTTCAACCAGCGCCAATACCTGTATCAGTCCTGGTGCCAGTACCCAGTCACAATACTCAACGTCAAGTCAGCACACCTGAGCCTCGAGTCCTCGAGGAGTCCATCAACGACGACTCCACCAACTCCAACGGTGCCAGCAACAAAACCGTCGCTTACACCTACGAGGCCTTCTTCGTATCCGACGGCAGATCAAAGAGACGCTCAAGCACAGCAGCAGCAGTACCCGAGAAAGAAGCTGCTCAACCAGATCGGCCAAAATTCACTTGCACCGAGTGCGGCAAACAGTACGCAACATCATCAAATCTATCAAGACACAAGCAGACACACCGAAGTTTGGACTCGCAATCAGCAAAAAAGTGTATACACTGCGGCAAAGCATATGTGAGCATGCCAGCCCTGGCAATGCACGTATTGACCCACAAATTGGCTCACAGTTGTGGTGTATGTGGTAAAATGTTCTCACGCCCATGGCTACTGCAGGGTCACTTGCGCAGTCATACGGGTGAAAAACCTTATGGCTGTGCACACTGTGGCAAAGCATTTGCCGATCGTTCCAATCTCAGGGCCCACATGCAGACACACTCAGCTGACAAGAACTACGAATGCTCAAGGTGTCATAAAACATTTGCCCTCAAGTCGTACCTGAACAAACACCTTGAGTCGGCGTGTCTCAGGGATGATGAGCTACCACCGCAGCAGACAACAAATGGCCAGCAATCGCCGCCCCTGAATCGCGGATTGTAGCAGAACTCCGGTGATGATGATTTGTCCGAGTCTGAGAGCTAACGACAGCATCTAGTAAATAGCAATGTAAAGGTTGTTTTTCGATAGATTCTTGTTTTTTTTTTTTTTTTTATTTAGATTGATTTAGGTAGAGGAACAGCCGTTTCTCGATCTACGACTGGTGGCGCCACAAGCGGTCTTAACGGGTCAGCAACAGGGCCAAATGGATTAGCAACAAGTGCACGAATTATGTGTTACTGACGCTGAAGAACTTCATGATGCCGTAAAAAAAATAGCATGCCGATGAGACCTAGGATGGGGCTGCTCTGTTCAAGAGGTTTGAGAACTAGATTAAGTAGAAAAGTGCCAGTTTGCGGAGCGTTAAGCGTCTTCGAGTCCGCGCGGAAAGACTGTGCGGTGGAAGCGTTGGTAGTCGATCAATCGCCCCTCGGAGGCATTAGAACAGAATAGTTCAGGGAGGGGAAGAGGGAAGGTGATGCTAAAGAACGGAAAAGAGCTCAAACTGAAGGGAAACTAAATCATTTCTCTAACTTTCTGTCTTACGGCGTTGCGAGGGGAAGGGAAATTTCCATTGACTGCCCACGCTATGACTGATGACGATTATGAAAAGTAAATGTGGCAGGTATTTACGCCATGTATAGAATAACGAGGGAACGAAGATTTGCAAAGTAGATTAAGTAGAAAAGTGCCAGTAGAGAAATGATTAACATTCATAAAAACGTCCAGTAACTATTAAGTGAAAATAAAATAATGAGAAAATGAGGAAAAAAAACAACAAAAAAATGGTAATGATTACATTAATGAAAGATGAGGATTAATGTGAAAACTAAACGTCGAATTGGTGACGTTCACAACGCTACAGTTCTAGTCACTCTAGTCGATTTTGTTTATACCTTTATCCAGGTATATACATAATTATATATATATACACACGAATATATTCTATACATATACAAAGGTATATATTATGAAATCCAAAAATTAACGAAAAAAATGAACAAAAAAATTAATACAAAAATAGTTTATATTACTATTAGGAGGAAAAAAAAACGCGATTTCTAGTGACGCGCGAGGCGATAAATGCGATTATAATAAACCTTTTTAGCTGCCTGAATTGAATGACGCGCGTAAACGAGGACGCGCAAAACTTGGCGAATCTACTCTAAAACTAATAACTGTATCCTTTTTCTTGAAAAATCCCATTGAAGACACCTTGAAGAAACCTAAAAACTTGAACAAATACTCCTCTTTTTATCTTCTCCTTCGTATTTCCGGGGCGGCACCCGTTCTCATAACATTATGCCCCCCTCCTCCTCCTCCTCCTCGTCCTCCACGACTGTCTCCTTTCTATGCCGCCTATCGGGCAAGGGGGGCCTCAGCCGCGTAACATTCTCTGCGTTAATGGATGCGGTTATAGTAGTTTCATGTTGCTCAAAACTATGTTCGTATTACTTTGGCTTTTGGGTTTTACGAGTAAATAACCATTCACCGCTATTACAATGGCATTAAACCCAGTGGTATATTACTATTATCAGGGCGTTTGTTTGTCTCGAGGGGGAAGTGAGAAATGAGAACACGTGCCGAAATATAAAGTGTGATTAAACGTGTTTTTTCGGGGATCAATGAAGATGTTTTAGGGGATATTTTTGTTCAATGATTGTCCGTCATTTATTATTGCTTATACTGACTAGAATATATTCTATTATAATAACGAAAGTATACAGGGGCTCGAGTAGAATGTGACTTTTGGTTTTCAATATCTCGAGCAAAAAATTCACCATAATGTGTAATTTTGTAATTTGCAGAGTGAATAGAAACTTGTAAAAAATATAATCACAAAAATTTTGGCACCTCAAACTATAAACCTAAAACTGATTTTGTGGGCTAGATAGTGCTCCCAGAAGGACTTTTGAAAAACCGCATTCATTAACGTTCGATCGTTTCGAACTGGCCCAACAACTCACCTGACGATAACCACTCCGGATTTTGCGATCGAGTTATATTGTTACGAACATATTTTATATAGACGACAAAATAATGAAAAAGTCCCAATATAGTATTATATGAGGACACGTGATGTTACGGTCTCAAAAGCAATGTTTCGAAACAACGAATTCTATGATTAAATAGAAAAAAAAAAACACACATAACAACATCGAAATGAATTTTAATTAACGCGAAATCCAATATTATCGGTGAAGTTTAACGTATCTTTAAGATGCTTCGGGTAAACGCAATTACCGCCCTGCAAGCATGTTTGCACATTGATTTTTTCCTGTCCAGCCGTTAACATCCTCATTCAATGAAAAAAATCCGGAAAAATCTTGTAACAATTAGTAAAATTAAATCGATATATTAATTATGCGACTGTCACAATGATTTCTTCGCAACTTTTATCTCTGTAAAGAAATATTTTCTGTGTAAAAAAATCAGTTAATATGATGCCAAAAATTCTCGTCTCAGAATCAAATTCCCAATAATTAATTAATAAACGAACATGCGTGCAGCGGCCCCTATGCTCTTTAATATTTATCAATCGCTGAAGCTTCGACGCCCTCGGTACTAAGTTGAGAGAGAGAGAGAGAGAGAGAGAGGGAGAGAAAGAGAGAGAGAAAGAGAGAGTGCGAGCGAATACTTTATGAAATAAACAAGATGCTACAGGTCTTTTATAATGTAACGACAAATAATCTCATTGCATGTCCAGTAGACCGATTTTCAGCTGCAATACATTCACTTGAGTTGAGCGTCTAAAATTGAACAAAAAATTACGAGTCGAAATAAATAATTAAATACGTGTGATAAAAAAACATTTTCCCTGCCTGTAGACCTGCGATACTCCATCGAAGTCAACTCCCCCACACACCAAGCATTCTAGAACAAAACTAGATAAATAAAAAAAAAATAACAATAACGATATTTCCACTTTGTTTCCTTCGGCCAAGTGACAAAGATCAAAGTGGATTGAGGCCGATTCACTGGCAATATTTGCCACTGATTCGACAGTTTTAATACACAGTTTATAATTTTTAATAATATTAATTTATTATACTTTATTTTCTAGTCCAATTGATTTGTTGAGATTGACATTTTGTGACTGATGTATATGTTTTCTAGTCCTCCCCCCCCGTCATAGATTAATGTAGTAATTTATTTAATTGTATTTATTTGAATGATTTATTATTGTGTACCAATACAACGACTCGATACAACGATCGAACCACAAGTGATTATTATTTCATTTATTTTCCTTGTTTGTTTGATTGTCCTCTGTAGAGAACTAGACTGTAAAACGCACGTTATGCTAGTTTATTTTATTATCATATACACGGGAACGATAACAGGAACTAACGAAAGAAGAGCATATCCAGGTTTTCGTCCTTCTTCGGTGTAGTTTGTAGATAATAAATCGGCTAATCCGAGGATAGTTAAAATTAACATGAAAAAAAAAACATTAATAATATACAAAAGCTCAACCCTGTTATCGCAAGTTCAACGTTACTAGAGGTGCTCAAAGACGTGTGTACAAACGAAACAAAAATTATATAGATGAGTGAGGAAAAACAAATTAAATTTGATGGAATATTTATTGTTAATACGGGGTATTTAGGGGTAGATAATTCGTATATTTCAATTATAATAAGCTTCCACTTGGCATTTAATCGCATTCGAGTGGGTTGAATTCCCTTATGTTTTTACATTTTCCTGTTGGAAAAAGAAAGAAAACGAACCAAATAAGCAGAAACATTTGTTCGAATTTTCTCGACTTCCTGTTTCGCTCTCGTCTGTTTCTTATTTCCTGTTTAAACTTCTCCCAGACACGGAACGTACATGCGAAGAAAATAAAACGAAGTGAGAAGCTAATGAATAATTCGCTTAATCGTTGGATTTTTCAAAACTTCACGCATTCTGTAGAATTCACGAGTTCACTGCACGCGCTTTTAACCTCTTGAGCAATGCATCTCCCGAAGGCTATTTATCTCTCTACGAAATAACTTGAGGAAATTTCAAAAGTAGTGATGACAAATTGAACGTCAAAATTGTACAATAGCGCATCATCATTCGAACATGGAGCACTGTTGAAAAATTATGCCGAAAGCTGATGATGAAGAATCCTCAAAATTTCATATTAAGGTTAATATTGAGAAAATTTGGTGTAATTCCCTTGAAAAAAGATCACTAGCACGAGCTATTTTTTTTCTAAAAAAAAAAAGTGACGACTCTTTTCAGACCTTACAGAATTATTGACAACTTTAATGATGAATTTAATTAGACAGGATATAGTATTTACGTTTTAGTTTCAGTAGCGTCTTAATATATTAAATAAAAAATGTAGAACAATTGCTATGTAATAACAGATTAAAATTTGAATTTTGTTATTAGACATGAAAAAATCAAGAAATTTGTTGAGAGAAGTAAACGAAATTTGCGGCTTAGAGACTAACTTGAAAATGATTAGTTAATCATTATTTTTTACGAACCGAATCTGGCTATAATTATAATTTTTGCTGCTAAATTATAGACCATATGTTGAAAAAAATGAATGAAAAAATACTCACGTAGTTGAAATTCTGAGGATCTTTCATTAAAAATTTCAATTAAAAAAAAGACAATTTAACAGTGAGTTATTACCGTCCCGCTGAATTTACGAATTCGTCACCTGAAAAATCGTCAGACTGATGTCACTCACTGAGGGAACACTTTTTGTCATTATTTAGCATTCATGCTTGATAAAAAACAATGTGAGAGATAGGCAGAGTAATAGTAGCAAAATAAAGCCATTACATTTTAGATTCCGTCGATAATGAAAAAAGATATATTATAATGAACAAAAACAAATGAAGAAAGAAACAATGCGCTTACGACACTTAGAGAACATGTGTTCAGAACAGTCCTAGCTTTAAGTGGAAACACAATTAAAATTTTTGCAATGAATAATTGAACATTGAGAGCTGAAAATAAGCTGCGATTAAAGGGTTTAAGTATTGTATGCCTGCATCTTTCAGCTTATCCACTTTTGTTTGTAGAGGGGGAGGGCAACTGATTCAACTACTGTTGCTTTTTATGTGGACAATTATAATTCAACGATTATTAAATAATGGAGAGAAATTTATATTGAAAATTATTGTCAGAAATCCTACTTTAATAAGGGCTCTGATATAAAAAATTGATAATTTTCAAAACCATTGACAATATTTTTTTTCTAATTAATATTTCGTATCTCGAAATACTCAAACTCAAATTTGTACTCTTTGTTGATTGTTTCTTCATAGCGTAGAATTTTAGAAACATTGATAATTAATATAAATAATAAGAAATGTCAAGTAATCAAATTCTCTCAAAATTTGCAATGAAAACTCCTGCAAATCGAGTACAAATAAAAATACTTATTTTCTTCCAGAAATTTCTCTCCAAACAATTATTTCTCAAGAGCGTAGTTGGTGGTTAACGTGTCCGTTGAAAGGCTTCTTTTTGTTCCTGCAAAAACACACCGGCATCGTTGATAAACACTCGAACATACAATCCAAACCACAGGGGGGAACTGAGAAGGGACAAGGGGAGGGTGGATTAAAACAGAAACATGAACAAGTCACGAGAGTGGGTGGCGTTATCACCGATGCAACGTGTGATTGAAACCATTGCTCTCACTTCGATAAATCGTGGCAAAACGCTAGATTTTTCGAGCTCTGACGATTGATAACCGCCACTAACAGCGGACCCCGCGACTTTACAACCAGAATGAATAATGTAATTTTTTAAAACGACGCGCACATTGTTACGAATATTTTTAATATACATTTAGAGGTATTGATTTTCCCCGAGTAGGAGGTTTGCGGTATGGGGTGTGTAAATATAGAATTTAAATATAGTGATCCCTAGGGACTCGAAGAAAAAAAACTCTGGCTGATTGATGATAACGATAGGTTAATCGAGGCCGAGTTAACAGTAACGAAGATAATTTAATGGTTAACATTAAATGCTGGTGAGAGGCAGGGTCTCCAGTGGGCCAATATTCAATAAATATCGGTTTTGAACTCTCAATATAATTTATTCAAAATATATTCAAACGCTAGTTTATCTTTTCTCCTTTCACACACACAAAAGTCGATAAAAGACATATTTGCTAAATAACATTTTTCTTAGTATCTCACTTGATGGAACAACGGTTAAGGATTGTGAATTGTTCAAGTCAATTATTTTTCAATAATTCATAAATTAAGTTTCACTTTCATTTTATCGGAAATTTTGTCATTAAAAAAAATTTCCAGATCATTGATAATAAAAAAAGAATATTATAGAAATTGTTGGAAAAGAAAAAAGTTGTTTTTATCGTTTTTTGTGCGAAAAATGTTCTGCTTCCAAATCGAAATATTTTCCAAAATCTCAATCCTAAATCGCCAATGAAAAACGACTGACTGAAATTTGTATAGCTGTTGAAAATTTCACTCACGACTCGAGACTGATGAATGAAAAATTATTTGCCGATATTTTGATAACGATTGTAAGGATTAAATGGAAAAGTGAAAAATCAGCTAAGCAAATTTTTCGAGGTTGAACATTATTCCAATATTCTGCTCATGATCTCTCGTTACTACGTGTACCCCCAATTTTCCTAGTCGGAATAGCCTCCTGAGCTCAAATTCGGGTGATCATATGAAACTTTAAACTCAACATGAATGAAAACTGTTAGGAGCGCACGTACGCGTTGTTCAATTGAAAAACTTGAATTAGTAAATAGTCAATATGATTAGTCAATATTACTTATTTCGGGTGAAATGATCTTCTAACTACTATTAGCTCCTGAAATCTGCAATTTCAAGATTCTAATCGATGCCACTTGCACTGTTAGAAATTGTTTATAAATTCAGCCAATAACTTCATGTCACTATCCAAGATTTTGAATTTCAATTAAATTTTATATGAATTAAAATTCAATGGTGTAAAATTTGATTTAATAGCTCTATCAATATTTTGACCTTTGAGAAATTTTAAGCGGAAGTGGAAACAATTTCTTCACTAAGAAATCTGAGAGTTTCAGATGCTTAATCATGAATTGTTAAAAACCCAAAACCTATAATTTTCAAACAGTGCAAAGCAATAAAATCTCAATCCAAACAACCGATCGAGCCACGAAGTTCGCAATCACTAAAACCCAGAATCAGAACCGAAAGATTCTGTCTCCAATTCTTACCTAAATCTAAAAAACCTCTGTCTACTTGACTGCAATCTTTCCTCCCTCCTCTGTCCCCACTCTTCCGTATGCCCTCCCTAATTTCCCCTAAAAAAACATTCGAGCGCAACGAAGACAAAACAAAGAATTCACCAAACCAACGAATAATTTCGTGAATGCGTTAAAAATGTTTATAAAGTGCCTGATATTTCAATTACCTAAATTACTCTCCGATAGTGTACTTGAATTTACGTTTGGAGTGACAGCAGTGACGTCAATTAGATCAATTACCGGTGAACCCGAAAAATAATGAAAGCAGAGCAATTAAAATATCACTGACCCAAATCTGACAAAATGCAATAAAAAAAAAAAGAGAAGGAGCAAAAAAAAATCAGACTGTTGAGCGCCGTTAACAAATGAATTAACAAGCATCGAATTCCACTCGTGATTACAATTACAATTACCATTACAATTACTCTTGATTGCAACGAAAAGTTGAGTGATCAGTACGAAAAAAACTCCACATAAAAAATTTAATTTACCCAAAAGGTAATAATTTGTGATTGGGTGCAGTGACGTTAGACAGATGTGATATAAAAATAAACCTAAATGATGTTGATAAAAGCGAATAACGTGAGCCTGATGTGCACATAGATATTATTGATATTGCGGAAATGCATAAATTGTGATACCCCTGAAAAAATAAGAGAAAAGAAAAAATAAATGAAACTCGACTGATATTTACAGGATATTGTTCCGTTAGGATCTCCAATGACAGCCGGGGTATTCAAAGCAATAAAAAACGCAGACGGAAGGGGAAAAGTCCCTGCGTGGACAGCCCAAAAACGGACAAAAACTCTAGGTTAACCGACTCAAATTGATAAATAATCAACACTAAACACATGCGTTATTTCACAACACATCACGATTGATTACAATTAATTAAATACGAGATAGTCACCATCATAAATCATAAATCATAAATACATAAATTGCCTATAGAACCCGCTACGATTTATTAAAATCGTCGAATAAAACGGAATCATTGCCCCCAGAGCAAATCGTTTAAACGCAATAAACAATTTCTGAAGCGAAATTTCATTTCGATTAGAATATTTCAGTTGCAATGGCGAAACAGTTGAAAGAAACTGATTTCGGCTATTAATCAGCTTTTAGTGAATATTTTCAATGAGCTAAAGGTGAATACCATAATTTTTGTTACAAGCTTTTTTATGGAGCTAATGAAAATCAGATTGCCTGATATTCTGAAAAAAATAAGAGTTGATTGATTGTATTCAATTGGTTACTATTCGGATAAATTATTTCTCTGGGTGTGGCTTCTGTTTGACTGGCGCAATGCGTTTGCCCAATGAACGAATTGAGTACTAGAAGATACAATAGTTTTCAAGAATATTATACTATAAAATGTATTCATATTTTCTAGCTTTTATTTAAGAAACAAATAAATAACAAGCGCATGATGAGCGAATACAGAAGCATTGAGCATCGGCTGATGGCGCGTCGAGCAACGCGAGGGTTACCTATATTTATAGAGAGTATGTTGATAACTCATTATTACCGAGAATTATATAGAATAAAAAATATTTAAAACGATAAAAAATACAAAAACAAATAAAATTAGTTGGATTAAGATAACGAAGTAGAGTCATTACTACGCGCGTATCGCGGCGCGCGCATAATTTTAAAGTTGCAGTAAAAACGCGTAATGAGGATAAAAACCAATATAATGGATAGGTGGAATGAACAGTAAGGGAAAATTGACATGCATATATTAGAGAGTAAATGCATGGTGAATAATAAAGATAGCAAATTCAAGGGAATTGCGAATGTGACTCATTATCGAATAAAAAAGATGAAGCAATTAAAAATTAATTCAATGTATCTTTGCATGACTAAGTAGGGCTGTACTGCCATCGAAGCAATACAAAAAGCAATATAGTGCTATCTAAAAACCAAGGAAACCATAATTAAACGGTAATGAGGGAGAAGATAATAGCTACTATTAACGATTGGAATGATTTAGGTGAGACACCGGATGTGAAGGATTTTTCGACAAATGAGTCATGTATTTTTATCATATCCGCAAATGTATTGGCGAGTTTCCACACTCGAAATTTTTTACCACTTCTTTTTTGTTTTTTCCCATTTAGGCACTTACTTCCATTGTTTGAAAAGAAAAATCCTGTAAAATACAATAATCCCATTGACATAATTCTCGAATAATTGTCAAGATACAATCAAAATAAGTGACTTGCTCGGCGAAAAAATCCTTCACATGTACGTCATAACATTATTCTAATAAATATTAGTGCTGAATGTATTTAGCATTCACGTAGATTTACACTAATTATGCCTAAGGTGAGCGCGATGATTCGATGATCATTTGGTTTTTAACGCTTTATTTCGAGCTCAAGAATTGAATTTATCGCTGAGTTCAGGGAACTGAGAATGGACATTTGAACATTAAATTCGAATCGAACATCGCTTGCTTGCGAGGTAGTGATATAATGTAGAATCATATAGAAATTTCCTCTGACGATCGTGGGCTCACGTCCGCAGAATTACAAAAAAAAAAATTCTATTAAGACCATTTACAGAGCTCACTATTTCTGAGTGCAAAATTTACGAGTGACATTGTCATTGATCCACCGTTGGCAGAATTATCCAGTCAGCCACGAACATCAGAGGAACTGGCGATGTTAGGGCCGGTGTGAAAGAAAAGAAATAAAAAAAAATATTGAAAAAAACGATAGTGATGCTAGAATTATTAACCATAAGCTTGATTCTCGTTAAGGAGATAATTATATTATTGTAACAAATATTTACATACGTTTGTATTATTTGTAATAATAGTGCTAATACAAAACTCCATTGAAACGACTCGTTGCAGCAAAAAAAACCGACATTACGCACTGAAATGAATGACGAACGAAAGAAATTGGAAAAATTAATTGAAATACAATGATGGCGTTGTTTTCCAGGCCCTCCAAAGCCGTTGTAAAACAGAGTCCCCTCTTTTTTTTATATTCAGAATTACGTTTGTATTTATTCAAAGGCCAGCGTTATAAGTGTAATTTTTGTCTGTCCAGTACGTCAGGTGCAGAAAGGAATGGAAAAACTCGACAAAAAATGACAAACGGATGGAATGAAGTGTTAAAAAATGAAAGAAAAAAAATGATAACCAAAAATATGCAAAAACAACTTTACCCAACCCGACATATGCTTTTAAATAGTGTTGGATGGTAATGTTATAACAAAAATGGGTAAAAACGTTAATTGAGCATTGTTATCTATGTAATACGACATAGGATGTTTTGTATTATATTTTCATAATAAATAGAAACGTAGAAAAAAATGTATTAATCACACCTGTCTCGCCGTTTATTGTGTCAATACTATTCCAACTGATGCCATTCTTTAAAGTTAGTATTCCCTCTATTTTCTTAGTTTCTATGAAACAATAACATCTTCCTAAGAATTTTCTATCAAAATTTTCCATACATCAATTTATCGACTCAACAATTAAGTAACAACTTGAACTGTTGAATAATATAATAATAATAATATATTATTCTTTAAAGTTCTAATTACAGCAACACACATTAGATAATACCAGTGAAACAAATTTGGATAACAATGAGATAATTCACCTTCACACTAGCAGAATCTAATATTTTTGGTTCTATCTGCTATTAACGCCCCCGGATCTTTCTCCTCCGAAGACAACCGGGCAAAATGTACGTGCGAAAATTACAGTACGAGCATTTGGGCCGAGTTGAATCGATTTCGTGGACAATTAAGGTCAGTTGTTCGCACATGCTCGATCCCAAGCGGCGATTTTTTTTTGTCCCTCACTACTATTAGCTCTTGAATTGCCCTTCGTTTCATCGGCAGAATCAACAGAGGAAATCCCTGAGAAGCTGTTGCTCCGAATCTTCCCCTTGAATCTGAGGGAGAAAAGAAAACCCGGAGATCCATCTCGTCGCTGAAAGGCATCATACACAGCATCAAGTGACCCTTTTTGTTGTCTTCAGCTAAAACGAGTGGTGCTGCGCATCATCTATACACCTGGTCACGTACTTCCACTCGATATATAGCAACCTAAACCGTTTCTCTCGTGATGGAAACAGTGTTTTCTTTTGGGAGAAATTATGAGGGAGAAGAATTATGAGACTCTAGTGTCTTACAAAGATGTCAGAAATAATTTTTCAGTGAGATCCTTCTTTTTTTTCTTTTTTTTAATCGTTTGGGGGAATTTACTGTTGAAAGTTTGCCTAAAAAATCCTGTCGCTTCTGATGAGTCAGTGAATTTATTGAATGTTCACTGCACTATCAACTTGAAAATTCCTCTTTATCCTAGAGGGTTCCAGTACGCCCATTCAGGTAATGACAACGCTCAGCGCTGCTTCTTCTTGCCCAATGCAAAGTTTGCTCCCAATGCATTGCGCTAGCCCCGTAGGCCCAACAGTGATGACTAAGGATGGAAAAGATCCAGGCAATGGTAATAAAATATGATCACCATAAATATTTCCCCAATCTGTCAATATTCTCCTCATATCTGACCCGTTAATTTAGTCCAGCAATTCAGATGTTCATTAGATCTTAATTGTTTTCCCTATGAATCCTCCCTACTTCCCGATTTTCCATTTGTCACGGATAGCATGTGCAAATTTCCACGAGTCATCATTCATTATGTCTCGCATCGGTATTCATTACTAATGCAGCGATCATCGACCTGACCCTTCCTTCGTTCCACTAATCTATTCTTAATGGAGATTCAGTGAGGCCGATCCGTTAAATAGGAAAATTCCCAATTGTAAAGCCCGCTCATCAACACAACCAATAACAGTCGATCAACATGAGGTAGTATATCAACGGAACATTATATCGTCGGATTATGCTGGGGCTTTGATAACTTGGCCCATGGCCGGCGGAACGTGTCGAATGTACCATACACCAGGTACACATGTCCCGTGCCAAATGGATTAAACAACTTTTGATGATCAGTACAAATTCAGCTTTGATTTCATCATCTTGTCTTGTGTTTCTTTTTTGGTATTTTAAATTGGCCATAATTAAACACTGCCAATATAATTAGTTACAGTATATTCTGTTTTTTTTTCTTTGTACATTAATAGTTTATATTTGAAGCCTGCCATTTTTAACGTCTTCACGAATCTCTTCAATGTATTTAGATTTTTGTGCGTCGGTGAATGTACTTGGCAGAAGAAAACTCTTTTCTCGGTGCAGGTCTCCTTTTAAACCACGTCTCTGTCCCTAAATTGAGATCCTGTGTTAGGTTAATATATTAAGACATGCATCCCATACATAGGCGCGTCACTTTAATTTTTCCAATATCTAACTGATGATGTAGTTTTTCTTTATTTTCAAATACCATAAAACCGATTACATATTTAAAGGTAATTTGATCGATCGAGTAGACAGATACCTTTCCCCTTGTTCTTCAGAATTTTAGACGAACAAACATATTTGTTTACCATAGAAGCCCCTCCGGTTTATTTGCCAATTTGAATTTCAGGTGGTACAGATGTGTTGAGACAAATGAATCCACCAGTGAGGGTGAAATATCGATAGCAGTTTGGAAGTTTGTCACAAACAAAAGTTTTGGGGGAATCGGTTATATAAACCACCTGTGGTGTATCATAACCTTAGATAGTTGACGTCAATATGTTTGAAATATAACGAATAACGTTCATCTGAAATGGATGAGATCCTCTAATTATATTCCGACATGTAGTCATGATGAATAGTCTTGATTCATAAGACAGTGTTCCTCGCAGGGTAATTACTCTGTTCCCAACACAGATCATTTTCATCTCTCGAGCGTCATCTCCACGGAGTATCAGATTCGCCGAAGCGTATTACTTAGCTGAGGACCGAGTTCTTGTTATTAAATAATTCCAACGGAATATTAAATATTCTAGCAGCGACCCGAGAAATATTACGATGCTTGAAGAAAGTGTAGAGTATTTTCGACAAAGTCTCACTAAGCTGAACTACCTTTCTCATTTTTATCCTTTTAAATTAATAATTCATAATCTAATATACGCACAGAAAAATGGGGAATTTCTCCACAAGTGCTACATTTTTCACGAAATCGATTCTTCTGTTTTTTCTAAAATAAAGGGCAAACAAACGTAAGCACTAGAATCTGAATTAATGGCGAAGAAATGAGTCAAATTGAAAATCCAACAATTCATTAAGTCTAGCAATCATTTTCACTTAATAAAAAACACCAGTTAGATTAGATTTTTGTTATCCTTTGCTTTGATAACGTTCAAAAAAAGGAGCGAGTGCTTGAAAGCATAGTACTGCTGAAATGCACAATCTATTATAATAGTAAGACTACTGCTATTCCCAAATGTATTCAAGTTTCATCCTGCTTTATAAGAGGCGCTCTATATAAAGACAAATTTGGGGTTCGAATGTTTCCGCTCCCATAAGATCTTTCATTCTTCAAGAGGATTTAAATAGTATTTTAAGGAATCTGAGCAGCAGTTTTTTCCTTATCCACCACCCAATAAAATAGCTTAGCCAGTTCCCATCCGATTCAACAGATTAGTTTTAGCCGCGACAAGGTCGTCCATTGTCTGTCACGTATTTGGATTCACGGTGAGAGCTTCAACAGTGGTTACAACAACAAAACTCCGTCCAGTCCAGATTGATTGATCGAAAGTAGGCCAAGTCATGGCAGTGATGAACTATCGACTTCGAGTTTTCGGCTTTTTGGCTTTAAACATGACAAATGTGACGGGTAATGGTGGACTGAAGGATCAACCACTAGCTATGAAGTGGATTAATATGAATATATGTACAGTCGGTGGAAGATCCGATAGAATTACTTCGCTTGGACATAGTGCAGGTGCCATTTGCATTGATTATTCTGCTCTTCTTGAGATATCAGAGGGAATAGAGAAGTTCTGAGAAAGCCCAGCCACTGATATCAGTGAATTATAGATTATGATATAAAATTTTCTGGGTTTATTCCGTCGGGTAATCAGCATGAGTGGTTCCTAAATTTGTTCAAGGGATTCCCCTCTGCGATCTCTCTTGAGAAGTTGAGACGATTGATTTGCAATTTTTATTGAACCGGTTTTTTTTACTTCCAAAGAATAATTTTCGTTTACAGATCTTTGGTGGCACTGACAGCTAACTTTACAGTTACAATTTATGGTTTCAAATTAACATTTTCGAAAATGTTATTTCAAAACCCTTAACATCTTTTAAGGGGAAGTATTCTCTTTATACACAGAATTTTTAACATAATGTACAATATTGATATATTTTCCATGTTCTCATCCGAAAATAATGAGACGAGTTTTCTACGTCGGGTTGAAGCTTGCATTGGAAGATTTGAACGTCGCGAGGGACTCGGCCTTCATGACCGATTGTGGTATATCGAAATATAAGCCTCGGGAATATCTGCAGATATCGAGTCTCATGGGGTCTACCATCGATCTGTCTCTTTCGGCGAAATAATGTAGTTGAAAAGTCATATAAGAAGCTGCGTTGCTTATGTTTTCATGGTAGAATTGTATAATATTTATTAATAGTAAATTAACTAGGAAAGCGATTTTATTGCAATCCTTAATTCCGGGACTATCCATTTTTTCAGTGAAAATTTCTTGTAAAATGTATACTGAGAATAATCCCGGATACCATTCTACCTAATAATAGAACTTGATAATAAACGTGGTTTCAAAAAATGTGGATGAGGTGCTGCTCCCGCGGATATCTAAGCTATGTAGCATTGAGCTGAGTTAGTACTTGGATGGGTGACCGCTTTGGAATACCTCGATCGCACAAAAATTGCGAGGGGTAGGTACGGTATAGCGGCCTAGTGTCTCCATCTAGTCAGTGTGACAAGTGGATATCTTAGGTCACTGATTTCACATGGTTGTACGTGCAGTCATGGCTTGAATCGGGTACATCTAAGAGTAGGACCATCTAAGAGGAGGTAGTTTAAATCAAGAATTACTTCGATAAAACCAATGAATTAGAAAAAAAAAGAAAAAAAAAAGAAAAATCGAAATAGACTTATAATAAATTTTCAATGCCCAATTACTTCCAAATGATTGATAAAATTTCTGTAGATAATGAATTCGATTTAGGGAGATAAATCATAAACCTTAGAGGTTTCACTGTAAATTCACTGGACGAAATTGAGCTGAAATTTACAGTATCCATTGATTATGGGACGAAAGCATTGGCTTGTACACCAGCGACGATTGACAATCCAGCAATGTCAGAATAATTGATTAGAGTGCAACTTAGTGAATTTCCATTAACGATTGGTGGCATCACCGATACCTCCAACTGGTATCAAAGCACTTCACGCATAACCAATTAATCATAAAAAAAATACATGTTACCCAAGTACTCCATGAATTTCTCATGACCTAGTAGTAATGGAGATGAAGGTCAGACACTTTCCATAGTTGCTCCGAAAATATACTTCTAGCATTCGATATTTCCTAGGGCATTCGATGCATCTATCTTGGAGCCTTGAATTTTGTGGCCTCCAAAAATATGCAAGTGTCGAGCCTCTTTGTGCATCCACAAACGTGCCAAGATCGTCATCCGTTGATAAGACAGCGCAAACGCTGGCTGAATGGCAATCGGTGGCCGTGACTCTGCCAAAGGTCCATCCACATTCGCAATTACCGTATTCTCCTCAGAAAATTCGCATTTATGTGGCTACATCATTAGAAGAAAATTGATATTTTATGGACTGCTGCCTTGTAATTTTTAAGGGGGAAAAAAATCTGACAATTTTACATGAATATGCAGCGTTAAATTCCGATGGATTGAAACTTCATAAATCTACTAAACAAAGTATTTTTTTTAATCTTATCTTGAGATTGGCCTCGAGGCATTCGAAAGTAAATGAATTTTTTTTTTATATCCAGGATTATGCTTCGATTTCATTTACGGCATAAATAGTTTTCTTTTTATTACCATAACCGAACGAGTAGAATTAATTGAGTGTTCTAAATTTCATGAGCAGTTTCTTAAAAATGCCAAAGAGCCATACATGATTTGATTTAGATTTTCTATTCAACTGGGTATTCAAGAATATATTTAGCTGAGCATTGAACGGAAACAGTAAGTCAATAGCTCATTCGGGACTAATTTTACTTCATGGTCACAATTACAAAACACTAGTAGCGTGTCAATCAACCAGACATTTGTTAGCGCGTGATGATTAGAATACGTAATTATTCTATCGAAGTCTCTAAACTATTGTCACTTATAATCAGTTGTAATACTGCCAGAGTTTCAACATCATCAAAACGCTCTCGACAGATTAGTTGAAAAAAAAATTGTATCAATGTTCTCAAGTTAGAAATAATAAGTGCAATTAATTTTTGCAAGTTGTTCGAAATTTCTGCTGGATACTTTGGGTGCATTTTTTTGAGCTCTACTAAAATTTCAAGGAATTGCGGCATTTAAAAGTCGCAAATTAATGGGTAAATTCAGTGAGAATTGTTAATATTACCTCAATTGCTAGATGACATTAGTTTATGAATTGGAGAAAATCAGGTGAATATATTCCAAAATGTTTGATCCAATGAAAAATCATGTTTAAATTGAAAAGTTCAAGGAAGTGGTGAAGTTTTATGTTTTTGTTTATACTGAAAAATTTAATATCACGATTCATTAAAAATTCAAATTGCATTGTTTTTTTCTGCAAACCAATGACCTTCCTGAAAATTAAAATGAAACTGTTTGTGAAATTAATTTTTTGTACTAACAGTGATGAGACTCCTTTTCCTCAATTCTTCAATGGACGAAGGTGAGTTTTTACATCCATTAGATTTTCAAAGTAGCTGTCTATCAAAAAATAAACTTCCTTTTACCAAATACATTGAGTTGGGAAAATCATTTTTTTCCCGTATTGGGAGTAATTCTATAAACATTCGTTCATTTTTCGTGCAGAATAAATTTTAATCGATTACTTAGAAATTCAATGGGAGATTAATTTTCCTTGGCGTGGCAATGCCCCCGAAAAGTGAAAGAAAATTTTCATAAAGAATCCCCCCTTTTATCAAAATTTAATCTTAATCTACAAAACTGACTCCTAAAAAGTCCACAAAATGTCAATATTGTTCAAACACAGTGAAAACAAAAGACCCCCGCTCATTCTTCAATAAATCAACTTGACTTGTTATATCCAACAAGTGTTTTTAATCACATTAACACTTGAATTCCGTATTTTCACTTCCCTAACGTGACATACCATTGAGTTTTCGTACAAACTCAATTGTAATCAAATTGTTTAGACAGTCGTGGCGTAAAAAGCCTTCTCAGTTTGTTCCCAGCGACTACAATGAGTCAATGACAGGGCAACACTTATAGCCCATGTTAATTGATTTATCGTTATTGATTTGAAAGTTTCCACGGTGAGCCTTGGATGTCACTTTTTATCTATCCTCTTATTTCATTTATGACGTTGTCCCGTAAAATATGAAAATTCCTCCGGTTTCCTCCGATAGTGTCTTGGGATGTTCTCCATTGATAAGAAATCCCAGAGTGCCAGGAGAAATATTGCTGTCTTAATGATAAAATTCTGTGTTTAACCGGCGAATGAACTCAACCGGAGGCGAATGGTGATCGTTAAATTTACTGCTTAGAGACACCGCAGAGTATAGTTTGAAATTTGCGCAATTCTCTTGTCATTTATTTCAAGATCAGTGAAATCGTTGGGACTTTACGCCGTTTCTGGAGAATATTTCAAATCAGTTGTACAGTTTCTCTTCGAGCTGACTGATCTACATTGAACACCTGCGATTAATCATAATATTCAAGTAAGCTTGACAACATTGTTCATTAATTAAGGTAGCAACGCGAACGAGCAACAAAGAATTAACAAAGTTCAATTATTCATCTATTCGTTGGGAGTAAAAAAATAATCATCTCCGGCCTGAATTATTTTGGGCAATTCTTCGATTATATTTTCTCAAATTGATTTTGGACAAACAAATGCCCAAAAGTTCTATAGTAAAAAACATCGTCTTCAGTAGTGGTCAGAATGTATATTTCATTAGCAGTGGTCAGAATTATATTTCATTAAATTATATTTCTCCCTGGATATTTGCTTCGATTATTCAGATGGTCCCAGTCTCAACAAGCCAGTGTTTACTGATGACCGTAATCTCTCGTCGGCGTGTTAATAACTGAGCGTAATTGACGTTGTATCTGACCGCGTCTCGTGATTCGACACATACATAAATGTTGCTGTACTCATCGAAAGATAAAACCCGCAACTCGGGTAATATCTTGTCCTCATTGTCACCATTTAATCGAGACCCAGTGGTTCGTTGAGCCTCGATTTACAGCAGCTCAGTTATAATTCATTCGAAACACAGTGGCTGATCGGGTAGTTCTTTGTAGGAAGACTTTTCGTGTATTTGGATTGTTATACCTTCACTTATCAGTATCCGATAGGATCAAGTGTTGACAGACTATTTGTCAAAGATGGAGACAAGCAGTTTGCTTACAGATAAATCCTACTTTGGCCTTGGTAAGATAACGAATTCCCAGCATCCGCATGTCTTTCGCATGTATGGAACAATGGATTCTACATCTTCCGTTAATCCTAGGAAAATGGAAGTCGCGCATTTGATGAATGGTTCGTTTCTATTTGATGTTTCGGGTCTGAGGAGCATCGAGCAAACAATTTTTCTCTCCTTTTATCTGCAGTTCTCTCCCGTCATTTCATATGCCTTCGTCGGTATTGATGTTTTTCGTGTGCAAAAGGAAGGGGACTACATTTTCTTTATTGTGATAATTTAGTAGATTATTACTTGGTTGCAGAGGACACGGGCGATGAGATGATGAATAGTCCTGAACTCATAGTGCGACGTCCCGTTTATCAACAAGAGGATCTCCATCGGGTTTGTAATTACACAAAACCACGAAAAACATGTAATTTAAAAAAAATATATTTTCATTATTTTCACCCTTTCAATTGCCAATTTCTGCCAATTCTCTTTCATACTTTAGATAAACTGAGAATCACCCCGCGGATATAAAATCTCGCCTAATTTTACTGCTGAAAAAGTCCATTGACAAAAAAAATTGAGTTAACAAGAAAAATAACCTCTTGACAATTGTATAAATTGTGAAATCGCCTGATAAATAATTTTGCTCTCAGACTGTGAGAACAAAACGTATTTTTTTAACCGGAATAATTTGGCATGTCTCGAGAAAAAAAAATTGACACTATTAGCGAATTTTTGTCCACTGATATGGTGAGAAAGTATACACAGACTGAATTGAGGTTCACAATTACTCCATCTGTTTCGGAATGATTCTACAATTTTCTTCTGGATGTTAGGAATTCAATCTAAGTTCAATTTGACAGCAGTTTAGAGAAATTAAATTCTAATTGTTGTAGAAATCTAAATATTTATGCAATTGACTACAGATTCAATTGTGATTATTTAATGTAAATTATCGAAATGCTATGCACTTTTTTCTGTCTAATTCTAATTTAATAGATCACTCCGGCAGATTCCCACTGATCCACTCGTGATTTTTTTTAGGACTTTTATCAAATAATATCGTAGAAAGAACTAAAGTAAGTCAATTCGTTATTCATAGCAAAACCACTGAAAATAATTATTTTAGCTGCAGACAATTTGGTTGAATAATTCCAAGCATTAAAAAATATCTGCAAAAATCATTCGAATTCAGGCAAACAATAAATTTTCTCTTATCGGCTCACGAACCAAAACAAAACGGGGTCAACTCTAGAAAAACTAAAAAAACAAATAACAATTCATTATTGATAAATCAATATTCCCACAGTGAGGGAAAGATGGCGAAAAAAAAGAGGAGACTTCAATTTCAAACGAAATTTCAAGAAAATATTTCCAATGATCGATTGGTTGTCGACGTATGACTGGAAAGGAAATATTCTCGGTGATGTTGCGGCTGGTTTTACAGTAGCTGTTATGCATATACCGCAAGGTGAGCGATATCATTTCAGATAATGTTTTATCATTGTTATCGAGTGAACTAGTAATTTTCTCCCACAGGTATGGCATACGCAATGCTCGGAAATGTACCACCAATTATTGGAATATACATGGCATTTTTTCCCGTTCTCGTTTACATCATTTTTGGAACTTCCCGACATAATTCTATGGGTAATCACATGATTTCATTCAAGTAGATGTCAGTATTTATGTATTTCATTATCATTTCAATGAAGACACGATTAAATGAGATAAAGAAATTCCGTGGGGTTTATTGGTTTTGAATTCGCTCGTTCCTTCACTCGAGGAAATTCACTCGTAATGATGAATTATTGTTGAAATATTAACATTGTTATTTCGTTCACATTTCAATGTCCAATGAGCATGTGTCGCTTCCAACAACATTCCATTCAGTATTTCGAAGTTTTTCAATGATCAACAAAGGAATTTCTTTTTTTTTTGTTCTCAATTTAAACAATCTCAATTTCCGGTAGAATAATAGAAAACCAATTTTTTTTTTAAAATAAAACTATCCGTTAAAAATTAGTGAAAGGGAGGAAATTGAAAAAAATTAAATAAAAGTTGAAATGAATCATAAAATTTGTGTTTGCGGCAATTCATCTGAAAAAACATTCGGCTATCATTAAGATTTCGCCTGTGCACATTCTAATTACCATAAACCAAAGATATCCTAAGCAATCGATGCAATCATCCACAATTAATGTCTCTCATCCAGGTACATTCGCTGTTATTTGCATGATGACCGGAAAAGTTGTATTAGCCCACAGTAACGTAGATATTCAGGCTAACGTAACATCCCACGTGAATCTCGAATTATCCGATAGTCATCAGTACTCGCCTGTGCAAGTTGCAACGGTCGTCACATTTGGAGTTGCAATATTACAGGTATAAGATATTAATCTATTTGCTCAGCTCTACATTTCCATTTGTACGTTATAACCACTCAACATGTACTCAAATGAAATCCCTCCCTCATCTTCGGCTCGTCCCAGTTGGCAATGTACGTGCTGCGTCTAGGCGTGATATCTTCACTTCTGTCAGAGACTCTGGTCAGCGGTTTCACCACTGCAGCAGCGGTTCACGTATTCACATCGCAAATCAAGGACCTCCTGGGTATACAGCTCCCCAGGCGTCGTGGTATACTCAAAGTGGTTTATGTGAGTATTTATTCAGGATTTTAATTACGTCATTGAATGAGATAGTTGCATTATTATTTTCGCTGAAGTGCTGAAGGGCTTTTCCTGGGGGAGTCCCTCTCATCAAAATCTGGCATTTCACCGGATTTTGAACTACTTAGAGAGAATTTAACAACAAAAAACTGCCATGGAAACATTGTTTACTGAATTTTCTGTGGAAACAATTAACAGAATTAAATTTTTTGCTTTATTAACTAATTCAGATGTTTTCGATAAAAATCCTTTTCCAAATATTTAAACATGTTTTTCATATTTAGTGAAGAGAAAAGGAAAATCGAATGAAATTCCTTGTTTTTCCCCTTCGAATAAAACGTTACACTCCTATAATGATTTTTTCTCCGATCAAATATTTTTCCACTTGTAGTTTTATCGTATTTACCTTCATTAAATAAACAGCCTCTGACAAAGAGGAAAATCCCAGTATTTGAAAACAATTCAAACACTGTGATCTCCTCAAATAAAGCATTACATTTTCTTGCTCCTATGATGAAATATTGATCTTACGCCAAAAGCCTCTTACCTTTTTCTGCCCAGGTAATACAGAAGTCTGTTACAAATACAGACAGGTAAGTTACAACTTCAATACCCAAACAAAATAACAAACCACAACACTTTGAATAGAAACTTCCTGCTATTGAACGATCAGACCAATTGAGTCTGACACACATTCATTCCGGGAACATTTTCCCGGTACTCGTTCAGTGACAAACGCATGAGAACAAGACCCTCCGGGGAATTTTACAACCAACCGGCAAAAATGGTCTGTCATTCGGAGCGAGTAAAAGTTTTTAATGATCCAAGACGTGGCTATCAACGCGCACAAAGTTATTTTCACTTTCCTTCATTTCCAAATGAGCACTGGAGGCCTCTGCTATTATGGAAATAATTGGCGATGAAGTTGAATCTGCCACGCAATTAATGATTCTACGATTTTCAAAAAAAAAAAAAATTGCGCGCAAACAAAATAAATTATATTAAAATGATATTTCCTCTACAGACTTATTATGACGTCTTCAATGCCATTGACGATGTTAATGTCGCAGCTATGGTTATTGCTGGTATAACTATCATAGCTGTTGTGTTCAATAATGTGGTTCTCAAGGTGAGAAGAATATTGTTTTTATTTTTCAATGATATTTGTTCTTGTACATGTAATAAATACTCTTCATACCGCATACTGGAATTTTACGTTGCAGCCGAGAGTTTCCAAGTACTGCGCTTTTCCGATTCCAATAGAAATGATTGCTGTGGTAATGGGAACTCTAGTTTCTGTTCAAATGAATCTGCACGATGTTTATAATGTGTCCATAGTAGGTGACATTCCAGTCGGGTAAATAAGCAAATTTATTGGTATGCTATATTTATGTAATTAATTGGTTTGAATGAGTCAGGTGAATAAGCTTATTTGAATCTGGAAGATGATTGTCTTGGACGTATCAATAAGATTTACCGATGCAACTGAAAGTGAAAATAAATTGAGTACTTGTCATTTTCAGCAGACAGTTTTTTTAAAAAACCAAGGAAAAATAGAATTTTCAAGAGAAATGTCTACCATCATATGCTCATTGACTCAAAACAATTACGTGATTGCAGGCTTCCAGTTCCCGAGCTGCCCCCCCTGGATCTCCTCCCCAAAGTCCTAGTAGATTGTTTCGTGATAACAATGGTATCCTACAGTATTTCCATGTCAATGGGCCTGATATTCGCTCAAAAGATGAATTACGAGGTGAATGCCAATCAGGAACTGTTCGCACAGGGTCTGGGCAACTTGGCTGGGTCATTCTTCTCCTGCATGCCCTTCACAGCTTCATTATCAAGATCTCTCGTACAACATGCCGTCGGTGGAAAGACGCAATTAGCCAGTCTCATTTCGTGTTTCTTTCTTCTTTTTGTTCTACTCTGGATAGGACCATTACTAGAACCACTGCCAAAGGTAAATATTTCATGATTTCTCCCATGCACTTTGCACGACTGTTATTTTTCCGACAGGGAGTTCTAGCTGGAATAATTGTAGTGGCACTCAAGGGAATGTTCCTTCAAGTGAAAGATCTCGTGAAATTTTGGAGGCTCTCATCGACCGATGCCCTCGTCTGGATCATCACATTTTTCACCGTTATTATTATCGATATTGAGTATGGACTTCTCATAGGAGCTCTCCTGTGTTTTGCCAAGCTCATTGCACTCTCCATGAAACCGTACACTTGTAAATTAGCTCTTGTACCCGGAACTGAAATCTACTTAGATACAAATCGATATGAAAAGGTGAAACTCAGCTTCTTGGTGAACTACACTATCGAGATTTTAGTTATGAGATGATAAATGCGAAATGTTTTAGACTGTTGAACTACCTGGGATTGTCATGTTCCATTACTGTGGGGGATTGAATTTCGCCTCGAAATTTCATTTTCGTAAAGAGGTATTCAAAGCAACTGGAGTGAATCCCCAGATGGAACTCAGACGAAACTTGAACATGGAGAGTAAAAAGGAGGTACCAGATCATTCGAAGAATGTGAGTACTTGGACAGATAAGAACATAAATCTATCGATTTTAATTTACTGAAACATACTCGTAAAATTCCAAATAAAATGCATTTAATTTTATTTTCATTTTTAACCGGAAATCCAGCGAAACTGAAACTTCTCAAATTATAATAATCTGATCTCGTTCTCTCCCTCGACAGCTCAACGTAATTATCCTCGACTTCTCAGCGCTCGTTCACATAGATCCAGCCGGTGTGTCCGCACTAAGAAGTCTCATCGACGATTACATGAAAATCGGCGTTTCAGTTTACCTATCAGGCTGTTCCGGTAAATACATATTCATTATAAATCAAACATTATCCGTGATTCAATGGTGTTTATCGATCATTGGAAAGTGCCACCGGAAATTCATACACCGACCGAGAGACGGAGACATCAAAAACAGATGATATTTCAATATTGGAATTGAATAACGTGCGCTTACAGTCAAGCAAGTTGCACCCGATTTTCAGGTTTTACCACCGGAAGACATGCCTGACAATTTACGCTCACCTTTTCCGTGAATTACCAAACCAGTTCGTGCCCCTCTCCTTCCCTGGCGAATATCGCGGGATCTTCATATTTCAACGTATTTTAAATATTTGCCGTTTTTTTATTGAACCATTTCAGGTCCTGTTTTCGAGACGATGAGAAAGTGCAATGCAGCGGAACGAACAGCAGAAGCATTCATGATGTTTCCAACAGTGAGTGATGCGGTCAACTATGCTAAACACGAGAGTGTCATTCAACCAATCGCAATTCAAACCTCGCCACTTTGGACAACTACATGCCCGATGCAAAATAGTCAGGAGGAAAACTGCATGAGTCGCCTCTGATTTCCAATGAATAATTTTTTGTCATTCCCCCTGTACACCCGCTATTTCACTTCATTTTAAAGTATAGGCAGCGAATTTATTTATTTTTCACGAGACTCTTGTAAATACTCGACGAATCAGTCATTCATGCCATTAAAATTACTTCTGCTCGAAGATGTTCTTCTTCTCCTCATCTTTTTTTTGTTATGGAAAAACCTAGTAAATGCGACTTAAGGTACTTCCATAGCAGCTTGTACTTGTAAAAAAATTTTCAATATGTTTTGACCACACCATTTTGGTGTCTTTAACATATTCCGGAATTTTTCACAAGTATAAGCACTAGCTATAAGTATTACAAGGAAGTACCTTAAAACTGTATTAGTTTTCTACCTATTCCAGAGAAGACGGTTTCAAGTTAAAACTAACGATCTGAAATGAAGACTTAAGGAAAACATTTTCTAATGAATCCGTTAGGTTTGTTTTTTTTTGTGTTTGTGCGGTACCACAAACATATACTGATTTAAATTGATGGGATTGCAGAGGTAGAGATGGTACAAGAAGATGATTTTTGCGAAGAAGGTGAAAGGACTTGCTCGTCACTAAATAGAAAGGAAAAAAATATATATATAACGAATTACGTTTGAGAGATTCATCAAAAGAAGTGCTTTTCCCATCGAATTCAATTGGCTTTCTATTAATTCTGCGTGTCTAAGATAAAGCATTAAATAGATTTTGATTTCTTCATAACTCTTTTTTCATTCTTTAATTGCTTTCCTTTCTATTTTCTACTATTTCTCTCCCATAATACTAACATATAAATGTTATTCATTAAATGTATATATCACATTACAAAATGCAACAAAAACAACTTTAAAAACTACGCGACGATTTATATAACTCCCAATAAAATTTTAAAAAATCTAGCAAAAGTAAATCGAAATTTCTCCTGAATGTTTCCCTCCCCTATTATATATTTTCATACGTGATTTCCCCAACTCTCGCAATCCCCATTCTTATATCAGTAACGCTTATCCCCCCGAGTATATTCATCGATTGCGCATACCCCGGAATGCAACGCCGCCGCGTAATTCCGAATTCACAATTTCCTTTCTCATTCAAATTCCGTGCATACGATCTGCGACACCCATAGTATTATCGTTAAACGATGAAACGTCTCTCGAATGATTAAAAAAAAAATCAAATAATCAAGACGCCTATTGTTCTCGAGTGAGTAGAAAATCCGATTGTTTCACCGATAAAATATTTGAATTAATTAAATACTAACGTAATTGCATTCGTAATTATTTCCACGAAAAATCCCGGCGAAAGTTGAGCCATTAGAATTTTCCCGGGTGATCGATAAAATTATTCTCAAGATGGCGATGTTGGCGCCTGCGTCGAAAGATCGCTATGAAGCTCAACTACCACGTCAACTCTTTTTGTTTCAACATACTATTGTTGCAACTGCTGTCACCGGTTTACTTTTTTAATCATGGCATCGTTAATTCAGTCAATAAGGTCTATACCCACGCATATGGTAAGTTAATATATGACTTCTGGTATTTTTACGTTAATATTTGAGGGAAAAAGCGTAAGGAACGTGTCATTAAGTAATTCAACCGTCTCAAATAACATTGGTGAACAGTTATTTTGAGGTTAGGGCGCTGTGTTTACCGTATGCCACGGGGAGTTATGGAAATTCTGAACTTAATCTTCTTCAAGGTTTTATTAATATACACATGGAAATCTAAGGGTGAATTAGCCCTAGCTTGAGGTATTTTTTCATTATCGAAAGGTCAACGGGTGATTCTCCTTTTTAGATGGAATTCATCCCCTGACTTTTTTCTATAACCTGTCATCTCTTCACTGAGAGAAATTGAAGGTTCATCAAATAATTAAAATATAATCGTGAAAAATTATCACACAATTCTACTAGATTTCTGTTGATTTGTTTGTTACTCTTGGACCATTCCAATCGGATTGTTCGGGAACAAAAAACTAAAGAATGCAATTTTTCGTACAAAGTAGCTTATCCACATATTTTTCTACAGAAATTCCTCAGCTTAAATTGCTCAGGCTCAATGAAAAATTAATAGCAAGGTCAATAGGATCGTTCAATGAATATGATAGGGTTTTCTATAATAATTTTCATCTTGATTAAATTTTTTTTTTTTACATTTTAATTAGCCCTTTAGCGATTAGCCCTTTACAGAACAATCTATAGGTAAATCTAGCGAATTCACTACGAAATTCGATTGGATTTGTAATGAATCTGTCATTATTTCTTGATATTCAATGCTTCTAAACAATCTTCATCATTTTTGTCCGACGACATGAAATATTTCTATATTCTCCACAGGACTATGAAGGTCAAGCAAGAGCTGAGAAACTATCTAGGATAATCGTAACTCTTTTCGGCGTGAGTATTACATTGAAATATCACCTACAATTATTTCCTACTGTTGAGATAATCAATCAGTGAATGTATTTATTCAGTTCGTAGGACTAATTTGGGGATACGCTATTCAGGAATTCTCTCAAGCCCTCTACATCCTCGGAGCTGGCTGTGTAATGGCTGCTCTAATAACTGTTCCCCCATGGCCAATGTACAGACGTACACCTCTCGAATGGCAGAAGCCTCAGACCGAAGCCCCCTCGAAAAATAAAAAGAAGAAATAACAACTTCCATTCAAGTTTAACTGTTTTCTACGTTGAGCATTTAACATTGTGAATACTATTGCTATTATTAATCTCTTATTATTGGATATACGAGTTGTACAAAAAAAAAGGTAACATTCTAAGTGTGAAAATAACACTCCAGGGTGTTCATTCAACCTGATCTGTGCATTTATCGTAATATAGTATTCAAGTATTCCTTGATTAATGTGTATTGCTGTTACTCAATCGCCCTGATACCCAAGTTTTATTATATATTTGAAGGAAAAATCGGTCACGCGTGTGCGCCGACAATTAAAACATCGGATAACAACACTTGTTATTGGAATGGTTCCAGCTTCGAGCACTTTCATCGGCCACGTTCTTTTATTTTCTCCTCTTGTCGCAGACAACGGAATATTTTCTTCGAATATATATGCAGAGCAAAGAAAATACAAGAGTGAAATGTACAAAAAAAACAAATTTTATAAAAAATGTAGGGAATTTTATGCAAAGGTCTATCAGTTTTTGGCTGACTCTATTGGTAAATATATCAACTTTATTGAACGAATGAATTTTGCTATTTTCGTGCAAGTTCAATTGTCTTTTCTCTACATAGATAAATCAAACAGAACAACTGAGTTAATTTGCATTGAGAAATTTCTATAGAAATCTCAATGGAATGAGTTGTATAGCAATAGAATGAAATTTTCTATGGACTATTCTGCACTGAACACATCAATTGAAACATTCAAAATCTTAGGAAAAATTCGATACAATGCCAATAGCATCCGTCAGATTTGGTCATTCATATGTATTTTTTTGTCCACGTGGAGATGCAGCATACGTGACTTTCACAATGAATAAAGACTCGGGATAATTTATTGTTGAAAGGGATAAAGCTCGGTCATCTTGTTGCGCAAGATTATTTTTTGTTTTCTGTGTTTGTATGAGAAAAAGGATGAGTACGGTAACTTCACCCTGGCAAAATGGACACGCCTCGTGAGCTCCTCCTCGGTGGGCAAGGGGAAGGGACTCCTATATAGATATATATGAAAGAATACCCGGCGGAATTACGAAACACTTTCACTCTTGTATGATGGATAACGTTTGGGTATTCTGACCGCAGTACTTCCTACATTGGAACAAAAGAAAAAGCTCGGGGATAAATTTTTCATACTAAGATTTTTAGTTCTTGTGCATTCTACCCTTGACATGCTTCATCGAGCTGAACCGATGGATGAATGGGAATTAGATGAGTCATTGGGGATATGGGGAGAGGAATCGGTATGAAGTTTCATCATTGTATTGTAGGAAATGTCAATTTTGCTAGGGAAAAGTACAATAACAGCAGCTAAAAGTGGAATTTAAAGAATTTTCGAAGAAAGTTTCTTAATATTTTCCCCTCTTAATTTATTGTATTCGCGACAATTTTTTTTCAACGACGCATCAGTGAATTAAAATTGACCAATACATTTCTAGAAATTCAAAAACTATCAATACGCGACCAATAATGAGCTACTTTAACGGTGTATTTATGCTCTCTTTGCGTAAAATATTATCCACGTTTAAATGGTATTTTTTTTTTTCGGCATAAACATTACAAAATCGTTACTGTAACAGCGGAATATGCCGTAAAGAGCTCCTCCTTTCCGCGGGCGCGTGGAATATTTAGAGCTATGGAAACATCTACCACGTAACTACATATGCACACACCGCTTCCTTGCTTTTTACGTAATTCGATGGTAAAAAAAAAAATAAAGAATTATCCACAGGGAGCCAGATCAGCGGTGGGTGATTTTGCACTCCTATCCCTGAACGAGATATCCCCAGTGGTGGACACTAGTCTCCCACCCGGTTAACCATTTCGTGTCGGGACCCACCTTTATAAACCCATCGCTGACCGCTAAACAACCAGAACTGTATCAGCATTCGCTAAAAGTATCACGAAATATTGACTCTCTGAGGAACAAACATGTACTCACACACCTTGGCTGTTAGTACTTTTTATTTATCAATGCATTATTGATTTTTTTTTAAATTTTTCAATTGTTGCTGGCGATTATCAAGTGCAGTGTTCCCGTGACTTTTCGACATTGAACCAATCATCTTTGATTTTTCATAGAGGATATGAATTCTTTTGAATTTTTAGAGAGGCTTTTTTGAGTTTTAAGACTCACGAGCTAGTGAGATTTTTATAAAACATTGAGAAATTCTTATAAAACATTCATGTCAAATAGCCAGATAAATACCTAATTCTATAAATAATTACAGTGGATTGTTTTTTTTCAAACTGGAAATAACACATTTAAAACTAAATTAAGAGCAATGAATAATAAATTCTTGTCTTCCTACGTCAAAACTAAATTAAACTTTCGGTAAATTATTTCTTTTTCCATATGAAACTAATTCCAAGGGAATTTTTAATTCCATGAAATTTATTGAAATAAAAAAATACATTTTTGTGTGAGAAAGTAAATTGTTCATGAATGAGTTAATAAAAGATCCCAATTTTTAATGGACGCTTTAATATTAAAAATGCTATTAATGTAATCTAAAGAATGGTCTTCCTATCGTATTGAAAAATCGCTCAAAGTTGTTTTTGCCCCCAGACGTTCATGTAGAAACGAAAATTGATAAAATTAAGTGAATTAGCATGCCGACTCGTTCGTTTGATTCTCAACGGTAGTATTACTACCCGTGTCACGTAGGAAAGTCGTGCATTTTCACCCAGCGCATAAAACACCTAAATTAGGACATTTCGTACATCTCGTTCTTCACATTGTCACGTAATATCTCAGCAAAGCGCGCCGCTGATAAATTCTGTATTCCAAATTTGCCCCCATAATTATCGTAATTTTCTCATTGTTTTTATTCAGCTCATTGCTTTTGGAATGCTGGTGGTGGCATCGGCAGCACCGGCACCAGGATGGGGACATCAGTGAGTACACAATTATTGTTCAATTATTCGAAGGAAAGTAACACGGAAATGGAGCTACTCTTATTATATAATTAATGTACGTGTTAAATAACAAATAATCATTATTGAATAATTTCGGAGGGATGAAGCTCTGCCACGGATCTCAAAAACGTTTGCCGTGACAGAAATTTCTATTAAAAAAATCAGTTTTTATTTTTGCTCCTGGAATAATCTAATGCCAGGACATTTTCATATTCAAGATAAATCGCTACAATCGATTTACAGCGTTACCTCTAACGGGATAATAATCAATGAGTAATTCGTAAGGATTAAACCTATGAAAGAGTTTAAAACCGCCTTTCACTAATAAACTACTGATAATTTTTCCGGATTGCCTCCAAACATTCGCTTTACTAAGAAACTAATGATTTAATTCTGTGATTCTGCATAAATTGTTTATTCATTGTAAAGGTAAGCGATTTTAGGAGAGGATTTCAAGGAACTCTTTTTAATTTGATAAATTTCCTATGAGATCTGTCTGCTTTTATTTTTTTTTTCAATTCATGAACCTTTTTTAAAATTGAACGAAAGTTACAAGTTCGTATTTCATGGGAAATCGTAGTGAATTCGTTGAAAAATTTATCAGCTTTGACACATTCCATTGAAAATTCTGAACATTCCCAAGGAACAATTTTTACAGATACCATGTACAAGTCCCGAGTAAGACCGGTAAATATCCGGTAATTTACCGGTAAATTGTTGGCTGGGTTGTTGCCTTGCTTTAAAAAATAGTGAAAACTTTCACGAGAATTTTCTACCGAATTCCCAATGTGTAACCAACTTCCAAATCATTAGAATTCCCGAATAATCATGCGTTATAATTACAATTTTCACTACTCACTGCACTCCTCCCAGACGATAATCCAACATATTCCATTTAGATGCAATGTCACTTTCTAAAAATCCTCACTTACCCACAAATTTTAATTAATGTCGTTTTACAAATTCTTCAACAAAACTCGATCAAACAACTCTAACCTTTCCACTTATTCTTGCACTTTGAGAGTCATACAATTCGTCGAAACAATCTATCCATTCAACTCAATTCACCACTAGTAGATTCCGACACGTGTTCACCGGCTTTTACGCAACAGTTTCCAGAAAACTTCACTATCAATTCGTAAGCGAGGAGTCTGTTATTGTCTGACACACGTGGTACCATTACAACTCACGCAACGTCTGAGAATGAACGCACTATTTGGCAATGCCGGTCGAGCGTCCGTCACAATGAAATTTCGGTTCTTTACAGAGAGAGAATATTTTTTTCGTCACTCAATGAAAAACTAAGACAATTAAAATCGATACATGTATACAAATATTTCAATTATTACAAAAGCTGATTAATTCCTCCCAGAATAACTGGAGCACGAAGATGCATATCCAACAAACCGTTTTATATAAATTTACTGTGTTTATACTAAAGTCGATGTACACAACAAACTACTCTCGCTTTTCAAAATTCCGTCAGTGGATCTCATTCTATTCGTTATTGGTTTCCATTTTCAGCCAATGGTTACGAATTTCCTGTCGGTCAAATTCCATTTGTGTAAATATAGAGCGAAAAATTTGCATGCATAATTGAAAATTTTATTTAATTTGCGTCTGTCTGCTGCTCAAAAATTTTGTATTCGAACTGGATTTTATTCTCAATTCGTCAACAATTTTTCAGATTACCGAGTTGAAGATTAAAAATTACCAACAGATTAATTTGTCTTCTACCGATGTTAAATTTTGTGTAATTGACAATTACCCATTAATTTTGGTAGTAAAAAAATTTGGCCAAGTAAATCGTAAAATTATTATCTTCCTACTTCTCAACACTTGCATACTTCAACCGAAGATTGTGACAATAGATATTTTTTTGATTAGTGAACATGTAAAGATCCATGTGCCATACCATGTGCACACAGTTCACCATCACCACGTGAAAAAGGTTCATGTACCGGTGCACCACGTCGAGAAGGTTCACATCCCGGTTCCTGTCCACCACGTGGAGAAGGTCCACGTCCCAGTGCCCTACCCGGTCATTGAAAAGGTCCACGTTCCAGTCCACCACGTGGAGAAGATTCACGTGCCCGTGCCCATCCATGAGCCCATCCACGAGCCCATCCACGAGGAGAAGGGATGGTGGTGAAGAGCCTCAGAGAGAATTTCAGTTCTCAGAATAATGCAATTTACATAAACAGTGAGTAAACATTCTAGTGAAATTGTCTTGGATTCATAATTTTAAAAGATATATAATTTTTTTGTAATCTCCAAATGTATAAACAATTCTGGTTCTGAGTTTTTAATTTTTCCTACGAAATCTCTCCTTTTTACGTCAACAAAATGATTTTTTCTAAAAAACACCGGCTTTGAGGAAATTCGCCATGTGTATGAAAAAAAGTTAATATAGTTATATTATCCGGAGATCTTAATACTCAACTCCACATTTAGTAACAAAAATTCTCCTTTCAATTTCAGAACCGTAATCCATAGGCAAACTAGTTTACTTATAAGCAGTATTCAACCTTTGATGTGGATCCACTTCAAAGCCTCCTTCACATTCTTTGGCGGAAGCTTTCACGAAATGAAATTTCCGTGGAGTGCAGGATGAAGAAAAGTTGAGCATTAGTAAAGAAGATTGATATCCGGTGAACGTCGGATATAAATCAACCCAATGTACATACATTATATCCTTTCGTTACCTGAATGTTTATTTTTTGTACCAAGTTTTGTAAAATAAAGAATATATTAACATAACTTGAGTGATTTCTCTCAGTCGATTTTTTCGCTTAAAATATTTATTAATGTATAAAGGCATCAACAAGTTGACATTTTTCATAAGAAATTTTCTTAGAACTTAGCAACAAATATTGGCGGAAGTACCGGATTCATCCTCTCCTCCCTCTAGCTCCTCACCATGACCCACCATGATCACTCTCCTCGTGGAACTTGTGCTCTTCGGTATGAATGGGCTTGTACTCTATTTCCTTCTTCACTGGGACGAACACTTTCTTCACTATGGTATGTGTGTGTGTGTGGAAATGCTTTGGTACGTGAATTTTCAGGTGGAGACTGGAAAAAAAGCATAAATTGTGAGGTTGTGATTTGGCTGTTTCATTCATTTTACGCCAGGTATTTCACGGTAAGATTTCCTATACGATTACTTCGGCTCTGAAGAAAATCGGCATTTCTAATGTTCGATTATTTTGATATATTTTTTTTTCAAAATACAAAGAGCCAAATTAAAATAAAATTTCAATGTAATTTTAAACTTCATTTATTCAATGGAATTTAAATAGAATGTAAAAGGAATGAAGAAATATTGATACTTCTGCCTATTGGAGAATGGAATAAAACAGACTGTTTTCAATTGTTATTTAAATATGATAAAAAAGTTATTTCTAAAACGATAAATACCTTACTTGTTATAAATTATTTACACATTATATCCACTCATACGTCAATAAATTCAACATTCTACCTCCAACAAATTCCAACCGTTACCAGCATAAAAAAAATTAAGTCTCCATTCATGGGGAAATACCCGAAAGATGAAATAAAATAATTTCCCTTACTGGTGGGAATCTCCGGGTACTGGGGCTGCAGCCGCAAACGTCGCCGCAAGTATCACCAAGACCAGTAACTGCAATAATTACAGTTCATTAACAAAACCAACTGGTACGAACTACATAATAACATGTCGAAATTGCGCAAGTCTCTTTCCGGAATAACTGTAATTCCACAATGAATTAGTGTGACACTTTCATAATGCCATTATGACATTAAAGGATAATATGAAAAAAATCATGGAGCATTTTTTTAAGAATCATCGAAACGTGAAAGTTTGCCTTGGTAAAAATGCCCCTGAATTCGACCATAAAGTATGTTTGAGTTTGGGTGTAATAACAATAATTTGACAGCGATTGTCTTGAGTTTCCGCGAGTCAATGGGGGAAGTAACAGTTTTTGCAAACTAGTCAATAAATAAAGAATTTGAAAAATCAAAGGAAACCCACTTGTACCCGTAACATATTTATTTCCACTCGTCTCGTTCACTCTCGAATTTTCAGCAAAGACTAAACTCGATTTCGCTGGCGAGCGCCTTATAAATGTAAACATACTGTAATAATAAGGGGCAAAATCGGAACTGGAGTCTTCCTGATCGGCTCTCACTCTCATTTGAGGTGGCAACATCTGTGAAACACGCACCAGAATCAGCCACAAATGCAGATAAGTATGTTTATAATACAACGGATGAAGATTTTACTCGGAAGGAAGGGAAAGTTTTGAGGAAATGAGACGAAATAAGGACTCCCGGGCTTTTATGCCTCAACGCGCTCACGTTACGTGTAATTCATGTACCCGGGGAATTGAATTAATATCCTCGGTATACGTCAAGTTCATTGCTCATTCAGCCATTACCGCTCGCTGGATAATCTATCTAATGACTTCCGCTTGTGTCTAGACATGAAATTTCCATTTTTTATGGGATTATTTTGCTTTTGAAAAAGCAGAAAGCACAATTATGTAGTCAAATTTATACATGATTTTTTTGGATAAAGTTACGCTGATTACAATCACTGTTTTTAGCGATTTTTTTAATCAAATTTAGGGGCAATATTACTGTCATTTATTGACTTGATATATATTGCAATATATATTTTTTTAAATTCCTGATTACATCGAGTTAACGAATGATCGTCGTTCAATTACTCAATTCATTTTCTCTTCTTGTGATGAAAGTAAAAGTTGCCGTTTCCGTCCTTTGAAGTGTCATTCAACTCTAACATATGAGGACACTAAAACATTTGAGGAACACAAGAACAATTGTAGAGAAACAATGTTGTGTTAACAATAATATCATTTGAAATATTTTGCAGTAAAATTCTACTCCATCATTATTAATTCTTGATTAGTTCGTGAAATTGATGAATCATCAATCACTGAATAATTAATTTTCTCTTTTCGAGAAGAAAGTAAAGATATCCGTTTTTATTAATGGTCATTTCATTTGTGGTTTATAGAAAGGTATGGAAAATAATAGATACTACAATTAACCCCTATGCTATCCTATCTGTCAAAAGATAGCTGAGTGACTAAGCAAAGTATTTTTTATATTGTCAATATTTTTGGTAGAAATTTTATGCTAAACAAAGAACACGGGATTGCGAAATCATTTTTACATTACAGGTAGAAATATTTCGTAACGGAATTAATAAATTATCATTGTTGAATTACTCAATTAATTTCCTCCTTTCATAAAGAAAGTAAAAGCGCACATCATTTCCTAATGATTCGGAAATTATTTTTCAGCTGCAACTCCACGAAAATATATTGAAAATACTTGATTAAGGAATTATTTTTACAACTGTAGTACAATTTTGCAATGAAATTTTCCTTCCTCATTACTAATTACTCATTACCGCATGAAATTAATTGTTCAACTAATTTTCTCTGCTTCCAAAAACTTCCATTCCGATCGCAGATGGGCTTGAATTTTTCAACTTCAGCTAAATTCCAGTGACAATTTGTTTATCACCGGCAGTATCGATCTCCGCTTTACTTTCACGTACGTAATGATATAGTGGTCTCATCTATCGCACATTAGAACAGTAGGCGGTGAAATGCCCCCCACCACCACTACCACCACTACTCCAACAACAACACTAACATTAGTCCATAAAAATTCATATCCATGTACACTTGATTCTCTTTCACCTTCACCCTTGCACAAGTGCGGGGGCTTTCCATTTCGAGTGAAGCTCTCACGCGATGAGCGATAGGAAATTTTTCAACTGCAAAATTGTTGATTCAATGGTTTTCTATTTCCTACTCTATTTTTCAGCTGAATTATGTTCATAGTCTCTAATTGCAGCGAGAGCAGACGTTGTGACACGTGAAATTGTGTGAAAACTTGTTAGCAGTCTCAGGAGACAATGTCTCTGAGTAATTGCCTATTTTATCATTCCTCATTTGACGGGAAACATTGATAAGACAGTAAATACAAAAAATATAAAAAAGTTTATTACAAACATTCAAACGAGTTAACATTGACACGAATATGTACAGATGAATTATGTTACAAACATAATGCAGTAAAACTAGAAAATATAACAATGTTAGAAAATATTTTTCAACGTCCATTAACAACTGCATTGCAACTGAAAAAATGCAAAAATAACAACCCTATTGGAATTCTCAATATTGAGAATTTGGTGTAAATTTCTATTGAAATGTAACCTTCCCAGTTTGGAAACTTATTTTGAAAACTGAAGATTAAAGTCAATTAAATGTGGAGAAATATTATTTTTAGATTTTTCATAAAGTTTCCATAAATTTCCCATAACTAAAATATTCCCCAAAAATCCGGTAAATTTGCAGTTAGAAAAAAAAAACAATATTGATTTTCAAATGGTACACCTAATATATTGTGAAGTGGACTTGAGAGGAGAAAGGGAATGAGTAAGTCGATTACTCATTAACAAAGGTATCCATCGTTGAAGAGAATTTCACACGAGATCAGGGAAATTTCAAGTATCCGTGTACTTTCACAGCGACGTCCAGTGTCGGACGAATAAAACAGGAACCGATTGGGGTGAGAACGGATACGTTTCAACGCCGGAAGGCCGATCTGTAAGAGGCATGGCCACCAGCATAAAGGGATTGGAAATAAGAAAGGCGACAGGATATCTATCCCATTATTTTCTCCCCGCATTGATTGCTCAATTCAACTTTACTTTTTCAATTTTACTTTTTCTGATATCCAGCAAATCCGCCCTGACCTCCATGACCGCCATGGCCACCATGGCCACCGGATGAATACGAGTCACCGCCAAAACCGCCACCGTGACCGCCGGAGTAGTCGGAATTGCCGCTGAAACCGCCAAATGATCCATGTCCCGAGCTGTGAGCACCACCACCGCCAGCTGCGTAAGATCCTAGTCCGGGCCCGGGCGAGTAACTTCCGCTGCTCGCATGAGCCGATGCACCAGTGTAACTACCGCCGTGACTGCCAAAGCCACCGCCAAAGCTACCGCCGTGTCCGCTGAAATATTGCAAATCATTTTATGGGGATTTTATTCATGAGAATGATTCCATTATTCGGATAAGGTGAAAGCATGCAGCATGCGTTTCGCCAACATATATATCATACATTGCGTACATATAAAATGTCTGGGAAAAAAGGCAGCGAATGCGAAAGAAATCTCTATTGGATATGGCCAGTTTTACTGCATATTTTTTACGATAGACCGTCTTTAACAAAAGCTGTTTTATGCGAAAAGTTGATGAAATTCTCTACGAGAATTCTTCCACATTAATTTTTAAGGTTTACTCCGTCTTTTTCAATTTCTTTTAAGCGGAGGGCTCTGATTATCATTTTAAGTCATATAACATTAACGTGATATGCAATACACTATTACACTGATAAAAAATATTATTCTGCCTCTGGAATATTCTTTCATGCAGCAAATGGCAGAAATTTTTAACTAAATTAAGGCTGTTTTGAAATTCTTGTTCAAAAAAAATTCGATTAGGAAAATTACATTTTTCTTCTCAGTTTGTTCTTCTCAATGAAGAATATTTCATTGGACAAATGATATTTTCCTTCAGTTTACTAACCTGTTTCCAAACCCTGATGAAGAATCACTTCCATGACTGGATGGTCCGCTGTAGCTGGGCGGGGGTCCATAATTTGAGGACGGTGATCCATGACTTAAGTCAGACCCTCCGTGACTGGGGGGTCCGTAACTCGAGGAAGGCGATGCCTGTCCAGAACCAGATCCTCCGTGACCTGGAGGTCCGTAGCTTGAGGAAGGTGGACTCTGTTCAAAACCTGATCCTCCGTGATTCGGGGGTCCGTAACTCGAGGAAATCAGTCCTTGCCCGAAATTTGATCCTCCATGACCCGGGGGTCCGTAGCTCGAGGAAGGCGGTGGCCCGTGACTCAACAAACCTGATCCTCCATGACCCGATGATGGAGGTCCATAACTTGATGAGATATCTCCGTGGCCTGAACCCCCAAAGTTGCTTGGGCCGAATCCTCCGGAGGAACCATGACCGCCGCCGTATCCTCCCGAGCTAAACCCGCCGCTTCCGTGGTCATCCCCGTGACCCCCACCGAATCCACCCCCAAATCCGCCCCCAAAATCACTGGAACTGTGTCCGTGGTCGTCCCCAGAACCCCCTGAACTGTATCCTCCACTACCACTTGACCCGAAACCACCACCTCCGTGCCCTCCACCGTGACCACCACCCCCCGGGCTTGTTATCACTATGTGATCACCACCGCCTCCACCACCGTGATGTTTTTCCTCTATCGGCAGATGAATTTTGATGTGAACACTGCAATTAAACAACAAATAACAAATTAAACAATTAATTTTCAATTCTTTTTAACTACAGTCGAAATTATAAAAAATATCTTGAAAGTCTTAAAAATGTTTGCTTAAAATTGTTACAAACATACAAATCTTTATATTAATAAATAGTTAACTCACTGTTCCGTGCCAAACGTAGCTGCTGCTACGGCAATTGTAGCAGCCAGTATCAATCCAACCTGAAATCGCCAAATTCGACTTACAACTTGACGGAACGAACGAACCAATTAATATCTCAATACTCTCCATCCTCACGTTTCAAATAGGATGAATCTCCATTTAAGATTTAGGAGAAATAAAAGAATGTCATTAAATTATAAAAATCCGGGACGTACAGCTAAAATATTTGGACTCCATATGCAAAAAACAACAAACATAATAAGAATCAAAATATATCGAATTTGTATCAATTACTTCCACAAATCATTGGATCGTAATAGATACTTGTTCAATTTTTTTTTTATTTGTCTTGATTTTGTCTCGAACCCGAGGAAGCTAAAATATTTCAATCAAACTTTATTCAATCAATTTAATCAATTGTTATTATTTATCCAAAAACATCGGGAGATCGTCACTTTGAAAAACCAATCAACTCATCACAAAACTCGATCTTGTCAGAGAAATTCGATGATCTTACGGTGAGCCTCGAGGTCATGATGTCTCTTCCTGCCAATTGTCAATCCTCTTTTTTAGATCAGCACCCAACACCAGATGAATGCTCACTGTCATATATATTTAAGTCAACCTCCGGTTTATATATCCCAGAGAGTGAGAAAATCAGTCGAAGGGAAGGAACGGCTCTTAAACGATATTGAGGAAGTGGGGGCAATGATTATATCCGAGTGATCGTCGCTCCTGTCCTGTTCCTCACGAGGGATTTTACCGGAGGAAGACGAGGAGGAAATGTGAGTGCTGGCGTTGTGTGTAGTCCCACACTACCGGCCGTGACCCACAGCCAGTGAAATTCGCGCTCCGGGCATTCTCTACTCAACTTCATCATTGCCATGTTTTGAGCTTCCCATACAATGTTCGAAGCAACATTTCGTCATTAGAGTGCAGTCATCGGTGAGACAATTAATGAAGAATCGGAAAAAATTGAATTTCGGAAATTGGAAGGTTCGATTGGCAATTGATAGCATCACGGCACGTGACAATTGATTTTTATATCACGAAAAATCCTACGTCAGCGACTAATAATGAATAATTATGGAACTATGTGTGGGAAAACGTCAAAATTGTGCAGAATTCACGTCATTTTTTATAACATGACATTACCTTGAAATTATGGAAAAGCAAACAGGGGGCCCAGAGCCTATTTGACTGAGCAGATTTGCCTAGTTATTTCTCCTTTATTATTTTTTATTTCAACCAATTTTATTGGTAGTATACTTCCGAATGGACATTCTATTGGAAAAATTCTATATTCAAGACAATCGTTTTACAATAGTAATAGAAATTAATATAATAAAATTCGTGCTAAAATCGAATTAGCACAAGAGTAATCCAATCGAGTTCTCAACGGATATTCCGACGTTAGCGCCTAATTCCATGGAAAATCCCTTGAATCATAGAAACTGTTGAATCCAGGAAAATGCCGTTATGTCTAGACATGTTCCCACATAATGATACAGATTAAAATGGCTCAGGGGGCTTTTACATTGTGCACGTGCGTGTCTAGACCTATTCCGTCTCCGCTAAAATTGAGTCACTCAGAGCACTCAGACACTGTGTGTCAATAACAAGTAGCTCCTCTCGTCGATTGCTTTGAAATCATTGCCACCATTCGACTTAGCATTGGGATCTCTCTACGATGATGTGTATTTTCAAATTTAATTCAGCTATAATTTTTGCTGAATAATACTGTTTATCCGGTTTTACTCCGAGGAATTTATTCATTTCCAGGGGCTGCTAAATGGTACATATAAAGGAGACTAATTCACCATAAATTGGTTTGGAAAAAAAATGCTCATTCGCTGAGTAAAATTATTACAATAGTTTTTTTTTATGATTAGAATTGATTGACTGCTTAATAAAGGTTATCGGACGTATCTATAATTTTTTGTTTAAATGTCTCAAATGTTATTGAGTCATTAAGTCATTCTTCCCGACTAGTCAGGATGCCAGACTATTATCAATTGGTTAAGTAATTATTACTGACGATTTCTCTCAGTGTATGTGGTAAATTTGTAGGAGTCTATTCCTTCTTTCCATCGGTTATCACTGCGGATCTATTTCAATGGGCTCATGTAAACCTGTTTTTTCCACGACATCAGGCTCTTCTCATTTTCATAGTAAACCGCAATGGTTACACTGTCGATTATGTGTAATTGAATAATTGCAATTTCAGAAGACAGGAAACTGTTTAGGAAAGTGTGCGCCAAGTAAGCAGGGGATACGCCCTGTTATGAGTCGGACAGAAAACTTTCCGACGAATTGCCTTCCTCTGTAATGAATCTGGTAATTCAATTCAATTTCGTATACTTCATCCTCATGAGTTCGTAATTTCCATCCTCCAATGGGAATTCGTTAGCAAAATCTGCACAATTTAATACGGATTTCAATTTCAAGAACATATTTAATATTTCCTATTAAATTTTTCATCGAATTGTGAATTCCCGGTTAGGAAAATAATTCTAAATATAATAATAAATATAATATTATTGCAAGAAAGATGTTGAAAAATTCTCCAATAAAATAGATGTTATGGAAAATTTTACTATTTACAAAATCAAACGTCTACAGTAATTATCTAACAGTATGATGAAGCTATTGAAACCCGGAAGAAAGTGAAAGGGGATAACAGAGTCGAAACTAAAAAGGTCAGCGTTGACAAGCAATTGCCAAAGCATTTACTTGAACTATTGACAAGACTCCCTTCAAATATGAGAAAATTTTGTGCTTCCGACTGCTAAGGCCGAACATCTGTATTTCCCTCATAAGCAGGAAGATTCTGAAGAAATAGAAAGTGCCTCGAATCGTGGGATGAGCATTCGAGGAAGACACTTGACTCCACACGTGCCCTTTCTTCCGCTCTCACCTTGTTTTCCCCTTCTTGTGCATTATCTCTGTAACATGAATTTATGCAATTACCTGAAAAAAAAATCATTAACAATAGGTGAAAAAACCATATTTGAATGATGTGGCCAGAATTTCATTGCTCGTGACTGATTTATTATTGCGATCTCGACTTTCACTTCTCATCGAGAAATGTTTTTTTATTGCTGTTGATATTTCACTTGTAGGGGTGGAAGGAAATGTAATGCAGGGGCCAGTCTAATCGGAAGTGGATTGTGTCTAGTCGTCGGTTGGACTGGCCTTGGCAGTGAAGTGTATGAACCTGTCATTACGTTATACCACTTATTGGGCCTTTCACGGCCCCCTGAAATCATTTAATATCGCGTTCACAAACGGGAAGTCCACGATTGAATAAGCTCCGTATAGCATTTTATTAGTTTTATTATTAATTATCATGAATTTGCACTTTTTTAGTGCAATAAATATGCGCTGGAGCGTGAATGGAGGAAACGAGAGACCTTTCTATGCGCTTGCATTTTTTTTACACTCTCGACAAAACGACCTTGACTTAATTGTCTCATGAGAGTGAATGTTGAATCTGCAAATTTTGTTCATTTAAGTTCCAAATGTTTTTTATTAGTAGGATAACTCTAGTTAATTAGTAGTATAGTTAATTTTAAAAATTCAAAATTTTTTGCTTGGGTTTTTTTAAGATTTCTTGACGCGTTGCGGAATAAACATGTTTTTTTAGAAGGTAAGATTTCAAATAGGCGGAATTCCTGTGAATTCGACTGAAATTTAGGGCCTATTTTTGGTGAATTATTCTAGATCGTTGATTGGACGTCTGTACCTCTGACAGATCCTCAAAATAATTTAATGGCGATATCAATAGTCCTGGAGGACATGATTGGATAAGACCCGGAGAGTATTTAATTTTTTTTTACTATCCGTCATCGTGAATCTTCATTTTTTTTTAATTTGATGAAATTGTGTTAGAGATTGAATGTAAGGAAGGAGACACTTTTTATGCACGTCTGCGCATGACGTTTCTTTACTGTCGACAAAATGACTTTGATTGAATTGTCTCCAATTTATGTCACACTCCGAAGGTTTTTTTTTAATTTTGACAAAAAAAAATTTCGAGCCAAAATGTTACTTTTTATCCAAATAAACCAATAAAAATTTCTAAACGGTTGTATTATTCAGTGAGAACAACATCGGGTGAGAATAAAATCACATGAAACACTATAATCTGTATTGTTGTATTTATCATTAAAGGAGATTTTATAACGAGGTTAATGTGATACAGAGAGTCATAAAAGTGACATTTTAATGCAGTATCTGCAAGGATAATATTTCAGGTGCATTCAAATGTGAGAAATACCCCAACACTGCACATTTATTATCATTACTTAGCATTTACATGATTATACATTAGCTGTACTTCCTTGATTGCTCCCATAAAATCAGAAATTAAACATAAAATCGCGGAGAAAATTACGCATTGGAATTCCTCAATCGAAGCTATGAATACGTATGTCGATCAATGATCATTCGTACAGATTAAGATTTGCGGATAACAAATTATTGATTCATGAATTCCCTCGTTACTATTTCAATGTAGTTATATTCACGCACAGATTAAAAGCACTTTCACGCTATAACGGAAGTCATGAGGAGAACTTCAGTATTTAAAAAATTCATCATTGTGAAATTCTATTATTACAGTATCAGAGAATGAATTCTGTTGAAATGAAAGAAAACTATGAAATTTTAATATTTTATTGTGAATTCGATGGAATGTCACATTTTTGAGCAGTAAAACGGCACAAACCATGTTAGCACTATATTAATCAAACTTTTTCATTAATAGTAAATTGAAGAATATATTTTCCTGAGTATTACATTTTTTCATAAAAGCAACAATTTTTCGGGAATAAATCCCTAGAATTTAAAGGGTAACACATTAAAGGGTACCCTTTAATAGATCCAACATTGTCCGAAATACACCGAAATTTAGAATAAAAAAATCTCAAGAATGTCAATGCTCTTTTGCGAGGGAAGGAATATTCTTTTATTGGCATCTTCAAGTTCATTTGCCTGCAGTAGACTTCCACCTTCCCTTTCCACTGGTATACGCGTCCGCGTTATTGAAGTCGTGGGGAGAAGAAGAGTTTATTCCTCCTTGAGCTTTCTTACCGGTTTTGGTGGCATCGCCAGACTTGTTTTCTTTTTGTTCCTCTCCCACCTCTCAACTCCCTCTTTTCCCTTTCACGGGGATCGTCTCTGGGGAATACGAACTCGACTACTTACCATACAACTCGTCGTTCTCGATACACTCGCTGAAGAGCACACAGCTGGCCTCAAGATCGTTCATCGTTTCATGGTCAGGAATTCTCCACTTTCTTCGGCCCCTCCACTCAACAATTCCAGGTATTAACAACCATTTTTATCGGGTAACGATTCCGGAAGAGGAGATAAACCTAATCGGAAATATATCATGACCACATGGAGCAATTCAGGCGACTCACGACTTATTTCAAAACTCGATAAAATTTCTTGAGAATGGATAAAAATGAGAAAATCTCACTCTGGTGGTCTCGAGTGATTTCAAATTGAATTATTGCAACTCAATCTTTCCGATTTTCGTTAATCAACTTGAAGGAAAAATTTTAATTGAAACTTAAACTAACATTTTTGTTTTCCACAAAATTTTTAACTTACCCTGTAATTCATCCAAGTGGTATTTTTTAATTGAATCATGAATTAATGTGACGTTTACATTTATTATCATATTTATTTTTATTATCATTGATAAACTTACGGTCTTTCAAAGTAAAATAATACTCTTTAAACTCATAAACGCTCTATGATTAATGATTAACGGGCTTCATTTACGTCGTATTTTCAAATCTTCGTGGGCCACCAATCAGGAAATTAAATAGCCAATAAATTCCAAAATGGCGAATGATAGTGATTAAGAAATTTTCTTCGACTAAGATTTGAATAAATGTATTAGAAATATTCCATATAGAAGCTAGTAAAAGTTTATGCTAGTCTTCAGTTTTTCTCGGTAAAGACAACTTATTGAAATTTTCCATATTTTTATTTTATCAGCGAGAAAAACTATTTTTTAATTTAATTCAATTTGATTTTTTTTTCTCCATTTTCGAGTATATTTTTCAATTTTAACATGAGACTTAACAGATCGCGTCCGATAAAACATCATAACGATTTATTTCGTATCAACAACAAGCTTAGTAAATCACGGATTTCTTTTGCGTCATATTTTCTCCAATCTACGGCATATAAATCGAACATTAAATATCCTATAAATTAAAGGAATTACTAATGTGAACGATTAAGAAATTTTTCCCGATTAACACATCAATAACAATGTAATAAATGAATCATAAATATTCCACCTAAGAAATGACAAAAAACAACATTTTGTAATTTTTTGATTTTTCCCAATAAAAATAATTATACCCAAAACTTTTACATATTTATTTCGTTACTCAAGAATATTTTTTGACGTTTCAACAAGAGACTTAATTAATTACGCATCAAAATCACCATAAATTCATTATCTTTCCCCTTAAAATACCACTCTCAGCTATAAACTATCTAATCGCTAAGATTAATAATCCTCTGACTTGATTTCCGTCATATTTTCTCAAAACCATGAAATATAAATCAGACCTTAAATATCTTATAAATAAAAAAAAACACTACTAATGCTAATGATTAAGAGATTTTTCTCGATTAATGCTTGAATAAGTGCAATACAAATATCCCACATGAATACTGAGATGTTGCGAATGCGGCAACATCTCGTTGCAAGGAACTTTCTAGACTTTCAAACGCTCAACTGGTCGTCGGCTCAACAAGTGAAAGTGCTACGTTATCTCGAGAGTATAAACTTGCACTCGAGATACACCTTCTCAGGATACACTAGCAATTATTCGATAATAACCGATGTATGAGGCCTGAGAAGTGGCCATGACCGCAATAGAAGTCGTTGAAAAATTGCTTTTCGCAATTTGCTAATAACAATTAAATGGAGGATATCATTGATAACATTCATTAGTACATTTGATTGACAAAAAATATCTCTTAATTAAATACAGGAAAATACGAGAGCTACGGGAAAACTCGTCAGGTCTACATCTACAAGTTATCACATGTTTTCTAATCTAGAATGAGCAAAGTTTCTAAAAAAAATTACGATTAAACGAACAAAATAATTAACAATGTTTAGAGAATGGCGAGTGGGTAGGGAACTCTGAATTACTTAGAAAGCTTTGGTAACACGATTGACACGTACGAATTTTTTTTTTACCGAAATTCTATAGTGACTGCGATTTTTAAAGCGATTCATCATATCGAACAGCGTATTATTTTCAAATGGATTTTCTTGTAGGTATTTGATGAGACATCCTCAGTGTTTGGGAATGAATCAACAATGTATGGATTAATTGTCGGCACATTTTTGGTTAGTTTATAGAAGCTGGGAAAATTTAATTTAAATGTTGGGAAATGTTACGGATTGGCAATTTACATAGTGATGTTGTATACTCATTCCATCTAATTTCCTATGATTGCACAAATCTCGAATATAGAAATAAATAAAGTCATCGATAATCGTCCATTTTGCACAATAAATTTAAAAATTCCCCCTGTCATCAAAAATTTTGTAATCGCTTGGCAAAAAATGGCAATTTCATCGAACGGAATAAGAAATCCCACGAACAATTTAATTTATTCAACCCAATCGAATTTAAAATTTCCAAAATTAGCAATTCAAATTCACTTGTCACTCAAAATCCGAGAAATTTCTAACAGTCTAGTAACTTCTCTCGACTTCCCTGCCAATGTTTTTAGTACGTGGAGAGAAAAAAAAACAATCTTCTACCCTCGCAGATGGTCCGAGCCTCCCTGGAATCCTTGACCTGGGAACTGAAGTGACGGCATGAAGGGATCAGGCGAGATCGTGTACTGGATCTGGGGCACACCGGTCTGAATTGGATCCTGATGATTGCCGGATGGCACAGTCTGAATCGGCTGAATTCTGAAGTCATGAGCAGGTTCCTCCTGGACATCTTCCTCAACAGCGTATCCCTGCCCTGGACCTCCCGAAGTGGCAGGCAAAAAGCTGACAGCAAAACTATTTGGCTGGAAATTTCCCGAGAGCTGCTCAGATGCTCCGGCAATATTACCATGAACAACAGTTGTCGATAATGCAGATGCAGGTGAGCTGTGCAAACCCCCGGGCCAACTACTAGCCAACTCCATCAGTTTCTTATGATAATGACTGAGATCAATACCATCTCGCAGAACAACTCCCTCCTTGTTTCCCCCGGAGACGCCTTCCGCTGTCAGACTTGATTTATCTTTGTTGTAGAAACTTTCAGGAGAAAAATATGGCTTCTTGGGAATCCCATAGACAACTTTGTTGAGAGGTTTCTCATGATTTTTTTGCAGATAGTATTTTCCTCTCTGATGATCCGTTCTCCTCTCCTGATTGTCATGCTGATTAGCCTCATCATCGTAGTGGAGATAGTTGTCCATCTGCTGCGTCACTTGCGGATGGGAATAATAATTCAGAGGATTGGGTTCGGTTTGCTCGGGGGAACCGTTGGCATCCGGAAAGCCGGTGGGATCTTTGATTGGTTCATGGGGTATGTACCCATTACCGAATGCATGACTGATTCCTTTGCCTTGGGGAATCACTACGTGATTCACCTTGTCCGGAATCTGTTCTAAGTTCTCGGGGAGGGCGTGGTTTTTATTGAAGAAAATTGGTTTACCCTTCGTGGGGAATTTTGGACGGGCGAATGGGTAGGGGGAGGATGGAGGCAATTCAGAGTCCAGGAATTTTGGGGACTTTGGGAATGCGGGACGCGGAAATTGACGCCAAGGGGAGCTCTGGGCACGTCGAACTGTGCGGGGGATGACGAATATCATTTTCTTCCTGGAAGCAAATGAAAAAAATCAGTGATTTTCTTTTTTTCTTTTCTTAAACATTTTATATTTTTTCGACACTGTAAGATGAAAAATTATGTTCGTAACTCGGGAAAAAAGTGGTTTTTGACTCGTTAGATTATACCACTCGCCAAAAACCATTTTTTTTCACTTGTTACGAAATATACTATTTTATTATTCCTCTTGGTAATGGCATCTTTTAGGAGATTTTCATTCATAAAAAAATGTTCTATGATTTCTGTTTTTCTAGAGTAATCATTTCTCCTAAAGTTTGGTTTTTCTGCTGAATGTTTATTGAATGGAAATTTGTGATTAAAAATCCTTATATAAATGAAGACGAAATCAATTATATAAGGAAATCAACAATTCTAAACTTTCTTCTATGGAAAATATCTACTGAAAAATGTAAAGTAGAGTTGCATAAATTTTAATAGAATTGCTGGAAACAAAGTATTCTCATAGAACTGCAATCAAATTCTTGCCGAATCTGACATAAATTGAATCTCCTCTTCCATTAAAATATTGAAAAGAAATATTTATTTTTGTCCTCCATTTCAGAAATTTGTCGAAAAGTTCTCCTCAATATTAGATTTAATGATATTGCAAAACAACTTAAAAAACTGGGAAAATTTATCCATCAAAAGTTATGTCTTTCATTTTACTACTTTTCACCTATCAAAAACTGCTTATATACTTAACACTCTTCGTTAGAACCCGAAAACAATTAGCCTAATTATCCATCGAAGCTCAATAAAAGCCAGAATAAGATCTTAAAAAGCCTAGCGTTCGCTATTAAATTTCATTTCACGCAATAAATCAAATTCCTATTAACCATTAACTAAAGATTTCTTTAACGAATTAAAAACAAATTGAAATTCCATAAGCATAAAATGTACTTACTGTCCTGCAACTAACAGAGGACCACAGCTCACAAGAGCCCAAGCGAATAGAGTCTGTAAAACGAGAAAAAAACCGTCGAAAATGCATAATTCACAACAATCATCTCGACTATAAATGGACTCACCAACAAATGCATCTCTTTCGGCGCCTTCAGTCAACCACTGGATGAAAACCAAAACTCTTCAAATCTCCAGAAGTGTCAATGTCAATGTAGAGCCGTTAGCATGTAACAGCAGGCGTGTAAATATAGGATAACACAGTGAGCATTTCGACAGGAACGAGATTAATAGCGTCAAGTAAGTCTGGCCCAGTTTAAAATCCTCACAGTGAATGCCGGAGATTAAATCGAGTATCAACCGTCGACAGTCGAGAAGGCATTGCCAGTCTCTCAGATAGGACACTTTGCTTTTATAGATGAATAAAAAAAAGCAACCCTAGCGGGGATCCTCCCACCCCAAACTCTATTAGGCATCCAGTGCCACTCACACAAACTAATTCACCCACCACTAAACCGGTAACTTCTCTCTCGATAAAATTATAATGACTGGACATGGCTTACTCGATCGCCAATGAGTGTATGTACCGTTCTCCCTGCAGTGAGAAGGGAAAAGCAAAAAGATGTTTGTGAACTAGAAATGTTGGTTTTCTACGACAGCCAACAGGCGGAATCGAAATCTCTCAAATATTTTCCTGACAAGGACGAGAGTGGAAAGAAAGTATTTTTTCTCTCTCTCTTTCTCTCTCTGCACCAAATGTCGTACTCGTTTTTTTTTATTCTGCTCGCGATTACTCGTTAGTATTGTTCTATGATAAAAAGGGAAATCTGGGGTAGGAGAATTAAGACATAACTGTAGGTGGGGTACACTTTGTGTCATCGTGTTGGACGACGGGTCGTAAACACTGCGAGTGGTGAAACGAAAATCTTCTGTTTTTACTAGCTTATGAAAATTAGGTGCAGTTAACGTGCTCGAGAGTTTTTCTGTCAACTAGTGGACGTCTGTTCGTATCGCCAGATGGTTATCAGATATGGAGAAACGCTTGTTTACGACGAGCGAAAAATTTTTCGAGAAACCTCTGACGTTTTGATGAGAAATTCTGTGGGTTTCTACTAAATTTCTGGAAAATTTAGAGCAAAATATTTATTTTTAGGGAGTTGCTGTGGGAACTGTGGAGCGTGATTTATTTATGAAAAATGATTGATCAATATTTTATTAATAAATCAATAATACTTTATTTTTCTGCATAACTTTTTTCGATAGATATTCTTTGACGGGATATTCTACACGCTTTTTTCATACTTCACTCGTCTCTTTTGCAATAACATAAACTATAGAGAAAAGTAACATTCAATCACTTTTCCATTCCACATTTTCGCTGAGACAAAAAAATCGTAAATGAGGGATTCAATTTTTATATATTCAGCACTAACACAAATAATAGCAAGTTCAATGAAAAATCCATGAAGTATTAGCCAGACCCCCCAAAATTTCATGAAATCTCACCGATCATTAAGACTTAACAATAAATTCTACAGATGCATATAAAGTCATCTCACACCTCATCATTGGCGAATCATTTATTTACGCTACAATATACATTAATGGGTATGAAATGCCTCGGAGCATTAACGAGGAGTGAACGCTTCACGGATTCAGATAATTTCAGAGCTCGTGGGCTCCAATTTAGGTGCATCGATCGATCATTGTACACGAGCTTTCCTGGGTTTTCACGTTAAAAAAGTTGTACAAAACGAATGAAAATACTTAATCTTCATGCATCAGTTTGTACCTTGAAATTATCTTCATGTTTTTCCTGTCTTGTTTTCGCTACTTTTCCCATCAATTTGATATCAAATACACATCAAATGGGGGGAGCTCCTCTTACCGTACTGCATTCCTCTGTATATCTGTATATCTCCGGCTCTTATGATTTTTTTTACGCCGCATTGATCGCCTTTCTCCAAGGTGAATCACAAAATCAAATGAAAGCAAGATTCATCTCCACGGCCGACAGATTTATCATTTATGTACGAAAAATGGTTGGATTATTAGATTGCGATTATTAGAAAATCACTACAATCACTGAGGAATAATGTGGACATCGGAAATTGTAAATGGATTGCGCGATTTGTTGAAACACCATTCATGAGTTTCCATAGATTGAAAATAATGTTCTCTTCTTACTTTTTATTTATGCACTTTAAATTCCATTTTGATATACAAAAGCCTATTTTGCGCGAAATATGTAAAGGAAATTATGCACAATGCGATTGGACGTTTTAGAGAACTCATAATAAAAGATCTTCTTGCTTCAAATAAACATTCCTTGACAAAACCAGTATTTTCTCAGTAGAGAGACCGGATATTGCAACGGAGCCATTCGGAAGTTTACAACCAACGAAATTGGTAGGAATCATAAAAGAAAAAAAATCTAATAGCACATAAAATAACGGTCGCCTTCTGGCGACTATCCTCGAATCTCCGCTTGTTTCCTCATTCATGATCTCCTTTCACGCCTATTTTTTTCCTCCATCAAAACTTGGCAACAATTGTTTGAAAGGGAAAGGGATTCGCTCTCTTGCTCTGTCCACCTACTCTCGACCAGAGGATCTCATGTTTCCCAGCAATTTTCATTGGAAATTAAAGTGGATTTAATCGTTGGACTCTGTTATCCTCGGCCTCCTTACTCTTATTAAATTGACCTTGAACCTGAACGTACTAATTCATGTCATTTGAGAGGAGCTTTGAACCCCTCTGATTGCACGTAAGTGAAAGGAACTCAATTCCAGTAATACGCACCGTCTCTCGACATTCACCGTGAGTGCAAGTTAAATTGTAATAAAACAAATAGAGATGTTGAACTACTGTCTATCGTGTTAAACGTTCGGTGAATGGGTGGGGCTCAGGGGAGGGCGACAATAGATGCTGTGATGGAGTTTTTGTTCTACCCCTTTCACAATTTTTAAATTCACGAAATACTATTACTTTTCAGGTACGAGAATGGCGCGGTTGATCAAACATCTATATAAGTGGAGGAACATTCCCAGGAGAATTTCACTGATCCACTGCTGGGCTTGGGACGACAATACCTGTTGCTAAATAATGCTGAGACTCGCGGTGAGTTAAATTCAGTGGAGTTAATCATTTTTCAGTGAAAGAGTGGGCGAGAGGATAATTTGTAGATAAATCTAAGGCGGATTCCAGCCGTGTTTTTTTTTGTAGAAAGTGTTTTCAATGACTCTATTTATTTTCGAATGTTTTTTACTCTATTTTAAGTTTTTTTTTACAATAGAATTCATAGAAAATCTGCCAATAGAATAAGCTCTCCAGAAAAATTGAATTCTAATTATTTTTTAAATAAAAGAATATTTTTCATTTATAATTTCTATAGACAAAGCGCAGATGAATCAGTCGAAAATCCAGTGAAAATAGGAATTCAATGAAATTGTTTCGTATGTGAAATCATTCGGTTCAGAATAAATAATTTATTATTTCTAATCCATTCCAGCTTCTTGGTTTTTTCGCTGCCATTTTGATGACCTTTTGCGAAGCTGGGGGTGGCCATGGAGGACAGTAAGTTAATTTGAACTTCTTATTTTTCAAAATATTGAATAACAAAAAAAACACAAAAAGCAAATCGTTTAAACTTCAAGCGCCAATTTTTTGATAAATAAATTTGATATTTCTTCCATTGTTCTTTATATAGTTAATTCTATTATTTAAGAACAAAATTCTATAAATTTCATGTGTGGAAATTAATAATTAACGGATTTTTCGATTATTTTCATTCAAGCGATCACGTAATAATCCACGTTCCGTATCATATAAAGACGGTAAAACATACTCACACGATAACAAAACATATCCACCATAAATCGGGCGGTGGAGATCATTACGAAGTGCTTGGATATACAGTGGGTCATCCCATTGATCTTGGAGGACATGGCGGAGGACACGGCGGCTGGTCTGGAGGACACGGTGGAGATTGGTCGGGTGGCAACGAAATTGGAGGGCATCAATTTGGGGAAGAGTATGGAGGTCAAGAGCACGGTGAATATTGAATATTCTCCCTAGTCCAAACCAGTGCAAACCTTCACACTTTTTTCAAATTTTTTTTACTTTATTCAATAGGAAACGGAAATTTATTTGAATATTTTTTCGTAGTTTTAGAAAATTTGTTATGAAAATATACGAAATATCGGGGAAAATCTATTGAATTTCTTTCTTGAATATAACCAAGTTTCTAAGTGAGATTTCTAGAAAAATTTCAGCGAACTGTAGAATGAAGACAGTGAATTATTGCGACTATTGAATTTAGCTCAATTATTCATTGAAAATAGGAAAAATTCTGGAGTTTTTTTTTATCGACAAATCTGTTTAAATTTCTCTTTTTTTTGTACTTACTCTAAATCATGAATCGGCAAACTCTGCTCATTAAGCAAAATCAGCTCCCGATCCCAATTAATGTAATTTCAATAGTTTGGCCTCTGCAACCCCCACACCTCATCCTGTAGTACTAGGATTGTACTAGTGGCCGAATAATTAGCAGAGCAATAACATTTATTACTTCCCTAATTCCGGTTTATAAGGTTGCTCCGTACCCCGTGGAGTTTTCCGATTCCTGCTCTAAACAACCAAGTGCAAGTCTGAGCAATCCGCACCTTTTCTACTTCCCATTCCGCTCATCGTCCATTTCTGATGCTCCTTATTCTACCAATGACTGAACCACAATCATTCACAAAATTTATTATAAAAGTATACAAAAAAAAAATGAATGAAATTTCATGTTCAACCGAGTTGTTTCTTGATGTAATTCAGCCCTGGAAAGCCGAAACTCTCTTCACCCCCTGTCTTTGTCGTTTTCTCCGAAGATTCCTCAATTTTATTCTTATAAAAACTCTGAGATTCCTTCTCATGAACGTGACCTTGCTCGATTTCACCACCAGACTTACGACTCTGTTCGTAGTTTGTCCTCTCCTGAGATCCAGGAGCTTCATCAACAGCCTCCGTAACTTGATAATGACTCGAGGTATAAAACGGAGGATAAGCATATCCAGCGATCCCTGTTTCGTACTCATTTTCCGAGACCTCTGGACTCCCTGCGTATTGTGGGTTACCTGCGAGTACCAATTAAAAAATAAATCATCAAAATCCGTGTTCAATTTACCAAAGAATTCTGATTTCTATTCGAGTTCAGCGACTGAAAATTTCTCAACTTTTCTCCTCTTTTCTCGCCTATTTTCCTTTTTCTTTTATCACAAGAAAAAAAAACAAAATAAATTCGAAAAGTTGAACCATGGACATTCTACAGAAACAGTTTGTTTACTAATTTTTTGCGACTGTCATTTGTAGTTAAAATTTTTTGTGTCGTGTCGTTTTTTTTTCATAAAAAATGAGACACATTTTGCATCTCTACCTGTGAAGTCGTCGTAGTACGGAACGGTTGTCTCCGAGTGGCCTCTGTATGTCACCAGAGATGGATACTGAGTCACTCTATGTTTGTTGACATCCTCATCCTCCCCGCCTTCTTCATACTGTCCTCCATATCCTGTGGGCTGACTGTTAGTGTTGTAAATATTCCAGTCCTCATGCTCATTATGCAAATGCGATGTTTTTTTCTTCTTCGATGGGTGATGAACGTGAATGAAAATCGTATGAGTATGCATGTGGTGCTTTATTATTTCGGGCACGTGGATTTTAAAGTGAACGCTGCAAAAAAGCCATCAGACGGCGGCTTTAATTTAATTGGATCACGAGATGATCAATAAAATTTATTTTATCACATCAATAAGAAAAAAAATCTTTTTTTCTTATTGATGTGATAAAGTCAATCTCTTAAAATAGACCTTTGAAATTTTCATTCTTAAACTTTGTAGAGTAAAATAAACAAAAAACGAAAGTTGCGATTGAAAGTCAAAATTATCTTATGATTAAAAACTGAAAAGTGCATGGAAAATCAACTTAAATGGAAAATAGATGAGTAACTTTGAAAATGCATTGAAATCTCTTACTAAAAATAAATACGAAGACGAAAAAAGTTAGAGCTTTCGATGAACTGAGTGAGAATTTTTTGTACACATGAAGAACAAATATAAGTTGCGTATCACTCAATTATTTAACAAATATTCAAAACAACAAAAACATTAGTCATCCAATCCTCTTGTAAAAAGAAGTTCTCCAAACTAGCCCCAAATTATCTCAGGGTGAACTATTAGAGGTTGCCTCTAAAACTTACTGCTCTTTATCTGCAACAGCTTCCATAGCCCCCGCAAATACGATTAAAAGTAGAAATGTTGCCTCCTGAAAACAATGAAAAAATAAAAAGAAAAAAAAGTTTCCAACCACTTGTTCGAATATCTTCGAGAAAAGTTAATTTATGGTCACAACTTTCACTATCGAATTCATGAGTATAATTAAACCAATTATTCGAGTTTGCAGCGAATCGAACTTGACGGGAAATCGAAAGTGACGAACAATCTAATGGTCATATATCAAACTTGTCAATTAAGTTAAACCCATGTTAAATATTTTAATTGGATGTTTACCATCTTCGTCGATGGCAGGAATGTTCTGTCAACGTCTCGACCACTTTTGACGTCTATTGATCGGTGACAGCGGTATTTATCTATTCCACTACTCCCCTTTTGTTTTCATCGCTTTATTTCATTGTCACTCAGGCATCTTCGATTGTTTTAAACGACTTACCGTAAAAATAAATTCACTCGCTTTCGCGATTGACCGCCACTGCGATTTGCACGATTTCCCTCGGGGGGCAGTAGTTTCAATGTCACTGATGGAATAACGGGAATTGGAGTAAAACGACTGTGAAGTTGAATTCTGTAATTTGGATTTTTTTTCGTCAGTTCCCAGAGATCGGAAATCCCATTCAATTCGCAGAGCGTTTTCTATACAAGAGAAACAAATATTTCGATTTATTTTATTTATCCAAGAATAGTACGATTGGAGAGAATGGTCATGGTTCTTGAACTGAGAAAAGATGTCGAGAAAATTGTAAAAAGTGGAAGTAAATATCGGGTGTCAATATAACGTTTTCGTGGGATAATTTTTTTTTAATTCACGAGTACCAGTCGACAAGTTTCCATCGATAAGAACATCTTCACTTTCTCTTATTTTTTTGTCTGAATCTGGAATTCGATTAGAAATCTGGGCGCAAGGGATGAAGGAGATGATAATGTCAAGAATAATTTGGAGAGTCAAATTATTCAGCTAATGAACAGACTGTAAGCATTTTTGGTTGTGAGTATATCGTCTCTCGCTTTAAAATAAGTTGAAACTTTTTGAACAAGAAAATGACATTTTTAGAAAAAAAACCATTAGACCTATTGTTTTTGTAAGTAAGCAGAAAAAAATCGCAGAAATAAACATAATTCGACTTTCTAATAATTCTCTCTTTTTTCTAATAATTTGTTACCATTAAAAAACATTTCCTCCTGATAAACCCTTTGGAAAATCTGTTTAAAGTCACTGATCAATATCGAAATTTTCCCAGGAACTAAATGCAATTTTATTTACAACGATAGCTGCAATAATTTTTTATATATTCTCGAAACTAAAAACCCATGAAATTGATGAAAGTATTAAGGATTAAGAATTATCTGAGGAAGTGACTGTATAATGTGATTCAGATGCGAGGACTATGATTATATGAGTCACAAAAGACGTTGATCTCCGTTTGACATACAGTGTCTTATGGGAGCCATAATTTGGTGAATTTGCTTGAATTTTCATGAAATATTTCTCAAATTTTTTAATCATTCATTTTTTCCTCCTCTTATCTTTAAACATTTGTGCCTGTAAACCCCGTTAGTCTTGATTCCACCTAATTGATAACTCTCTTCTCCATATAAATAAAACAAAACGAAATTATCAATTAAATATTTATTTTCAATGTCACAAAGTGACTATTATTCACAAAGTAATTATTGAAATTTGTACATATAATAACCACTGATTTCCTTTGGTGTTAAAAATTGACAATCAATTGAGTTATCGGGAAGCCTGGCAGACTAGCAGTAATTTATTTCTTGAAATGATCAAATTCTTCAGTTTCCTCGACATGCTCATCCGTCTTTTCCTCGTGTACATGAGGAATGACTTTGTAGATTGTATGGGTATGCTTGAAGTTCTTGACTTTATAGGGCATATGGATAACCACCTTTTTCCTGCAAAACACCAGAATAACCGATTTCCTCCGGTTGGAGATATTCGAAATTAGCATAGAATTTTAATGAATTCAAGATGATGATTACCCATCGCTCGATTCCGGCAGTACCAGCACAGCAACGAGAAATGCTAGAACACACTGCAACATGAATCATGTCTTTTTTTTATCCTTATAAATAAACTTTCTTATCACAAAACATCACATTAATCCTCACCAATCGTTCGTTCCTCATCCCTGTATCGAGTCCCAATGCAAAACCAGTTACGCCGAGAGATAAAATTGGTGTAGATCCGATTGATGTTGAATCGAAGCTGTAAAGATACTCAACTACGCGCTTAGCGCTAGTTTGGTGGCTTTATATGTGTTCAGAACTAGCGAGGCGCATCGAAATATCCCCATAGAATTCAGTGAAACTTCAGACTCATCCACGTATTAACGACCGGAACAAATCTATGGGACATAAGAGATTCTGTTTATTCGCATCAGAATACATATCTAACAAGTTTAACAACTCCCTCAACTCCTGTTTAGCGATGAAACTGATTCAATTGTTATGAATTAATTGCAGCCTTGGTGTTTTGATTACTGGCACAAAGGAACTAAAAATCGGAAGGAATCAAAAGGAATCGAAAAAAATCAATCGAAAAACTTTGTTAGACTGTTGTCAGATATTTTGGGGAATTTTTATCTTATAATATATTTTCTATAAAAATTATTTGCCATGAATGTTCGAAACAAAGAAGTGAAAATGTCAATTTCAAATTGCGTTATACATAACATTCGCACCATTTCAATTTTCCAAATATTGTCTTTTATTCAAGAAATATTGAATTATATTGATTCTTCAAGGCAACATTCGACATTTTATATGTAAGACAATTTCCTATCAGAGACGATACATTGTTCCTGGAATGTTTTTTTATTGCCATAAGCGTATGATTTACAGGGTAAAGTGAATTTTTCACAGTGTTGAGCGCAATTAATCTTTCAGCCTTAGATAAAAAATTGAAAAACAGTTTCACTGGTTCAAATGAAACTAATTGAACTCGCATTATTCATCTCCGCACGAAGTCAGTTTCATCCTCATCATCGCGTGTGTGTTCTATACACGTGCGTAACGTAAGTGATGTTTACTAATGCCAACATCACATTAAAGTCGATGGGAAAATTGCTTTGGTCAAATACCGTGTCAATTTCTAGAAGCCAGCTTAATGAAGTTTTTGATTTAGAAAATGTTTCGATTCTGTGATTTCTAAAGTGTGTGCAGAAAAAAAATAATTTTAATTAAAAAAAGAATTAGAAACTATTGCTCTTCTATTGGGAAACCTGTTTTCATCAACTGTTAGGGATTTTGGTCATTGAAAACTGATGACGAATTCTCTAAATTTGAACATTTCCAATTAGGAAGTATCTAAACGTTGAAGATGGTTTTTCTCTATGTACTATTGAAATTCATCTAGATAGAGTAGTGGAAACCGGTGGAGTTTATTTTCAAGTAGAATGCTTGAGGTAAGTCGGTTTGCTGGATTTATACTAGTTACTATGGTCTCGAGTTATTCGCATTTTATGGAAGTGATTACAGTTTTACAAAGTTTTTTACATCGACAGAGAAAGCCACCGACTCCTGTTCGTGATTTTTCTGGTTCTTGATTTATAATTTTATACTGGGGGCCACTGGGGCTCTCGACCTTCGGCGAATTTTAATTGGTTTATTCATTCCTACAGATCGAAATTCTTTCACATACCGTATCAATTTATCCTGTAAAAGTTGGTGATGTATAGCTCATTCAAGTGTCTCTTATAATCTTCATTGAGTTGTTTTGTGAACCTAGTATCGGGCCTATGTGAGTTTTATAGCGGTTTTATAATGTCTACGCGTGCTCATGCGAATTCTAGGGATATAAATAAATTGAATGAGCTACAAAAGTCTTGGTAATCTCATTTATTAAGTTTTATCAACAAATAATACAAACATATAATGGTATTGAACACTTTGCATAGGAATGTGGCAGTTTATTCTCAATTTAAGAAATATATATCACGTAAAAGACAAAATTACACGTGCAAAAAAAATTATTAATAAAAATCTCCGGATTTTTTTCAATAGAAATGTCAGATTTAAAAAATTATCAATAAAAATCAATGAATACTGATAATTGCGTATGCTTTAGTTTGTTTTTACAAAAATCCCTGGATTTTTAAGTTTTTGGAAAGGATACTTCTCTACTCTTACACGAAGAAAAAAAACTAAAAAAAGTGGCAATCCCATTAAAAGAAAAAACTACATTTAGGACATTTCTACAACAAGAAATTATAGGATTTCCTACAATTTTTTTCGCGCATGCAAATCAAAACAGAAAAAAAACAACAGGACTTAAACACGAGCGATAAATTAATCTATTGATCGGGAGCAACGATAATTCAGTAGTGAATCGATAAACAGTTAAATTCGATTTTTCCATTGATCCTCACAGATTCATTAGAAATTATCAATCCACAAAATCGACTAAAACTTTTCACCCATTTCGCTACCAAATGAATTTGTACATTTTTAGAAATTCCTATCAGCTCAATTTTGACTTGACCGCTGCTTTACCCTTAGAGCTCGTCACGGACACTGAACTACTCACGCTCTCCACAATCCTCACCCTCCTATTGGTTTTCCCTACTTTCCGTTGATACCCTTTCGAGGGTCTCTTCCCCTCGCGCCCCCTGGATTGCTCCACCTCCTCTTTCTCCTTCTCCTTTTCTTTCGGTGTGGTCTCCCGAGGTGCCGAAGTCACCCCCTCAGTACTACTCACCGCCTCCAAATTCTCACGATTGTTCTTCGAATAAATCGAGTATATCGTCGTAGACTTGGGTTCAATCGGTTTCCAATTATTCCTCTTCCTCGAGTGATTCTTTCCGTGAGCCTCCGTCCTTCCGCCCCTTTCCGCCGTTGTCCGCACATTCAAATACCTCTTCTCCATGTGCTCCTGACTCTCTCCCTTCCCCAACATCAACCCCTCCTTCGCCTCCTCATCTTCCCCCTCGTCCATTCTCGAATCAGTCCTCTTCTCCTCACGATTTTCACTCTTCTCCTTCCACTCCTTCAAATCTGGCGCGACAACTTCCTTAATCTCTGTAGAACTAAATTTCCCATCTTTCGTTGATTTTTTCACCTCCTCCTCACTTTTTTTCGTCGTCGGTGAAATTGTTGTGGTCTTATGTGTTCTCGTCCAGAAACGATTTCTCCATGTTGGATTAGTGGGTACCATTCTGTCAGGGCGATAGATCTCCTTAAACTTGTCCGTCACTTTAGAATCGATGAGTACCTCTTTAGATTCCCCGTTGGCATATCTTATTTCACTTTCCCGCGAATCGTCGTACACCTCTTCACTGCTAACCGATTGATTTCTAATCTCGTGATTGTGCTGATGCGCATCGGCATTGAGGTCATGATGATGATTCACGTGGTCTCTGATTGGTGGATATAATGGGTAATTTGTTGGTCTGAGTGGATCGGGGCCGTGGCGCGAGCCTCTGCCGTGCGGTATAGAATTATCGAAATCATAGGTTCCATAGGGATTTTGCGCGTAGCGGGGAGTGTAAGAAGAATCGTAATGCGGATGATGCATTGGACGGAATTGATTGTGGTAGATCTGGCTCTGGGGTGGATAGTTATAGTTGGGGTACATATTTTTGGAATAATTAGGCGGGTAGTGGTGGCGCAACGCCGGCGGCTGGGGCCATGGAGCGGTGGGCGTCGGTGAGGCCATTGGGACGAATCCCGCGGACTGCACTGGGACTTGTCGGGTTGGGGACACGGGGAACATTGGCTGGTAGGTGTAGTAGGTCGCCGAAGGCATCTGGCCGGTCATCTGGCCTCTGCCCGGCGTCATCACACGGACTACAACGCGACTCTGCGAGTTCGCCAGGGAGCCCAGCTGCTTTATATAAACCTCGTCGTCCATTCCGGGAATTCGAATTGGACCCAGCATCGGCGGCGGCTGGTAGTGTGGCTGACGCTTTGGGGGGGACACCATCCCCCGGAATATGTTTGCGAGCCAGTCCAGGGGACCGTCGTCGTCCTCCTCGCGTAGCTTTGAGACCGGCTGCAGCACCAGCGCACGTGGCACACGGGCAATCGATGTTTCTCTGGGGGGTGATTACAGAGATTTAAATTTTCTGGTTCATTAGGGTTCGGTGGAATATATAGACAAAATAATTGAATTTAATTAATTTTGGGTATTGCCGATTGATTTCGAGCCGGAGTTTCGAAGCAACTCCAGGAGCGAGCAAACATGTTAGACATTCAACTATATAATCCACTAAAAAAATTCCAAAACTTTTTAAAAAGGTGGGAAAATGAGATTACCACAAAATTAATAAGCACACTGTTAAAAATTTATCGGTAATTAAGCAATAACTTCATCCCAATTCTCCATGTGAAAATTCAATTGAATGCAAGGTCAAATCGTTCTCTCTTTCAAATCGAAATCTCTTACTCAACTTGAAGTATCATTGAAATTTCAAGGACGTTTTGAATTTTCAATCTCATTGCTGAAATTCACCATCACTTTCAAAAGAATTCTCAGTGAATTGAAAATTCAAAAAAAAATTTGCCATGTGTATCTGAGAATGTTCATTTCATTGAGGCCTTGAGCTGATTTTTTAGTAACAAAAAAACACGTAAATTTCACGAGTAAACAAATAATCATTAAAAATTCCAAAATTTCTCTCTGAAAATTTCAGAATCAATTTTATAACGGCGCACGCCAATTATCTACGTTAAATCACAAAAAAAGCTCAATAAGAGCATTTTTATAATGCCAAAACTTTCCTCGAACCGAGACAAAAAATAATCCCAAAATGAACAAAATATCATCAACCATCGAACTCACCGAACTTGTTCATCCTTGCCGGATACCACTGCGATGGTGGTCAGCAAGAAAACCCCGACCTGAATAGAAAATGCCCGATTAATTAAACTCGTAAAATGCATAATTTCTCAAATTGACAAAAAAATTAATTAGATTTATTACACCAAAAATAACCCGACAGTTCATTTTGGAAAATTATGATGATGGCCGCACACAGAACTTCCGAGCACGTTTCATGGACAAAAAACTCTTGACACTAAATGGCTGTTATTGTCCTCAAATGCAGTCCGAAATTAATGAATATTCCGCCAATTGGGACTCCTGAGAGTTATCTGAAGATTAAAATCCTGAGATGAGAGAACGTTGTAATTCCATCAAGACCTTGATCTCGTCTGATCAGTGAAGCGAACTCCACTCACCGTTATCAGGCATACGATCCTCATGCCTATGCGTAAGTATCCCCCAACACTTGACTCACTTCACCTAGTCGCACCACTAGGACGACTGTCGTACTGACGACATGTTCCCACGTCTTTTAAAGGCTCCCTCGTTGCAGTTAAATGTGGATGTTTGGTTTTTATGGTGGCATCGTATGTACTTGTTTATACGTGTGTTCATTGCCCTCTTGAGATATGATGGCTGGTATTACATGGAGAAAAAAAAATATCCTTTTGCCAAAGAAATATTCTTCGGACAAGAATTTGAAGCTAAATTTTCGGAGTAAATTTCTGTTATTTGGTTGGCGAAATAATATTTAAGGGGTAGATTTAGTTTTTTTTTCAGGGGATCAAAGGTGAGGTAATTCAATTTTTCTGGGACTGATTCACGGGATAGGGACGCCTAGAAGAATTTTTATTTGCTATTTTCTCAACGGTAATTTCGAAAGAATAGCGGGGAAGATCGAGAACGTCTGGTGTTTCTAATATAAAATTGTAATGGATTTTTATTGGATTTACTGAAATATCAAATATCCTAAAAATTATAAATAGTTGAATAAAAATTATGCAGTACAAAATTGATTTGTAGGAAAATAAAAAATTTTGAAAAAATACGTTTGATAATTGTAGTTCTCTTGCTGCTGATAACTTGAGAAAAAACAAAACGTAGAATTTTGTAGTGTTTCATGTAGCGAAAGCTGAGAAATTTTCGAACGGCTAATTAAGGGATTTGATCGATGTCAACTCACTGTTCTTATCGCTGTGGGTGAAGTCATATTTATCTCGCTGTTAAACCATTCCAATGGGAAATCAGTCATTTTTGAGACAGGTAAAAATTTGTATATGCAACGAGACTGTGATTGGAAAATGCGAGAATTTTATCTATGAAGTGAGAAAAAGTTTGAGGATAATATCATAATTTTTTTCGGATTTCTATTCCAAATTCCAGAACTATTTCCCGCAATTCTATATAACTCACTTAATAGAGAAGATCAATGGATTTCTATCCTTCGATTATAGTTATAGTTATGTGTTTGACGTTATCTATAAAGTTATATTGTTAAAAGTTTCTACAAGAACTTGTAGCTGATTTCCGCCCGAATCCCTTCCGCCACGTATTTACATTTTATGTACATAATAATTGCTACATACATAATAGAATAGATAATTTTTTATGGCAATTGTTACTGGATGAGGATGGAGAAAGGAAAGATAATTTTTCAGTGTTACATTTCTCCCATAAAAATTTTCCAAGTGTTCATTTCATTTTTACAATTTGTCTAGCAAAGAGAGAATTTATCTACTGCATTTGTGTTCCAAAAGTAATTCAATAGAATTAGTAGAGAAAGCGGTAGCTCTATTTTGTCACTAATTTTTTCAATCCGTCGATAAACTAGAATTCAGGGATAAATTTGAATAGATAATTTCTCTCCGTGTGTTTCTCTGCCAATCGTGATCAGCGATTTCTAAAAACTTGAAGACAACATGTGATATGTGGACTTTGAGTAGCTGCAACCCCTTCATAAGTTAGTAAATTATAGCAAATTATAAAAATAAATCAGACAGCTCATTTAAACTCAGAATTTTATGTTTGCCAATCTAACTTGACACTTTCATTTGTCGAAGAAACATGGAAAAATGGCAATTCAATATTTGCATTGTGACATTAAATTTAAATGCAAACTTTTTCTATTAAATAACGAGAAATTCACTTTGGAAACAAGCTCTCTCTTTTTTTAATGCAAATCATTTTTTTTAATTTTTATAGAATCACAACACTCTAAACTTTCAAAATTGTAGCAGGCGGCGGGTGAAGCCACTTTAAAAAACCTCTCAGCCTCTCAAAAATCCAATGCAAAACCCTTACCTCCCCTCAATCGTCGCCCCGCAATCCATCATATAATCGAAGCTCACGGTCAAACCTTGACTACTAATTTCCCCACATCAACCGAAAGTCACTGCTCCGATCTAGTTTTATCTAATCGCGATAGGAAAAGTGCCCACAAACCCGGAAGTTCTCATATTGATTTACTCCGGAAAGAGAAAATCACGAAAGTGTAATAAAAATATAATCGAAAAAAAAAGAAAAATTACCCCGGATAAATTCCAATTAAAAACCATTTCCTCCTCTTCCTTCTTCTTCTCCCTCCTTCCCCCCCTACCCCCTCCTCGTCCTCGCAAATTTGCACCTGACCTTTCCAGCCTATAAATTTAATTCCCTTTTTCTATTTACTGGATTCGTAATAGAAAACTAGTTTTCACATTTCACTGGCGATAAACTCTGTATATGCCCATGAACTTTCAATGCAAATGTTTGAGGGTCGTCGATGTATATGAAGACGAGTTTTCCCCCTTGAAGATTCTCGAACGATTACAAATTCCTCAGTTTTTTCGAATACTCAATCCATCCAGAGTAGTGGCTGTCATCGAGAACCTGTCAGTGAAAAAACTCGTATAAGTCGTTTTGTACAATTATTAGAATTTCTTTCCCCTTGCCCCCCCCCCCCTCCCCCCTTTCCCTATCGGTCATCAGAAAGCCAGCTTCAGTGGATGTAAGAAGAATCCATTTCTTGTCCTAAAAAATCCAACGAGACGAAGTGTGTGCTATTTAATGAAATCGAACGCTAATTATTGGCGAAAGAAAAACGTCAACTCGAATTTCCGAAACAGATTGAATAATTTCACAGAAATAGATGTTTTTATTGTGAGAGCCAGTAGATTTTCACAACCATTTTTCACTTGTTGAGTTCCGTGGCAGGAAAGAAATTTTCGTTCGATTGAAAAATTCCCAAAGATTTATATAAAATAAAAGTGTTAAAGCTTCAGGAAAATTCTAGTGCTACTTAACTTTAACATAGTCTAACATACTATGATCAAACTAATATATGATTTAAATAGTACATTATGTCAGCAGGCGATGAACGCGTAAAATATTATTATAGCCGTATGACATTGTATACTGTTAGACAAAAATAATGAACATCATTTAAATTTCTACTTTCACTGCAATTTCATAATTTTCCCCCTAAACTGTATTGCATGTCCATATTCTACAAATTGAAGAATACATTTAGTAGAATTTTTGGAAAAATGAAATTGAAATTGACAGTTCCATTGATTTTTTGCCAACATCTAACATTTTCAAACATGATGATGAATTTTCTACATAAGTAATTGTTCCGTGATGAAGTTAATTAGTCCATGTAGTATGGATCATAAAGCAATCACCGAAAAGAAAATAATCGACATTCTAGAGCGCAAATGAAATTGCTCAATCGCACCGAATAAACCCTTGCCCCTACCCCTGCCTCGATCATCAGAAAGTCAACATCTCAAAACACTTGAATAAAAATAAAAATCCAACTTAGCGTGTGCAATTGGCCAGAATCTATTGCTAATTATTACCAACGACAAAAAAAGTGCCACCTCTAATCTCAAAGCTGACTGAATGTCGACACGCATGCATCCATTGGCGATAGTTCCCCAGCAATATCCGCGCAATATATAGAGAAGTCAATGGCACTGCACCATGAAAAGTGGAAATGTCTACTTCAATCTGAAACGTCGGATTAATGTTGAAGAGTTATATGGGCCTGAAGATACGCCCCACGGACGCCAAGTAAATTATAATATTGGAGTACCCCCTGATTTGCCAGATCTACTATAGCAACATACTCTCCTAAACAAGCCCATTGATTTTCTTTGAGAAGTTTCCCAACGACAAATTGTCCTCAGCACACTCGTTCATCCAGCACGCTCTGATTTTTCCACAATTTTAAACCACAAGCCTCGATGTTTTTCTCCATCTCTCGTAATAATCCTCTTCCTCTGAATTTCTTGGCGTAGTGAAAACAACAGTAACAGAACGGGAGGGAAACGATGAAAAAAAATGTAAAGTAATGCTATATGCGGGAGAATCATATTCCGGCGTGTTTATTAGAGACCGTTAATTGCAGACAATTAAAAAACAGTTTGCACATGGAAGAACTTTCATTTCATTCGTAATTGAAACGTCTTTTACCGTCGAAACGGAAGCCATAGGCGGCACTATTTGGTGCTCCCACGAGAGCTGGATTCCGATAAGCATGAAAGGAGCCGTGAAGATGGGGCGGTCTTGCGGCATTTTCTTCCTCGGATTGCGGTGATTTGTGGTAAAACGCTTCGAATTTACCGGGTGGCAGAAGTATGTCCTTCAGGGATTCATCCATTGGATCGTAACAGAAGGCTTGGATCGATAGAGTTATGATTAGCAGAATCTGAATAGAAACACACATAAAATTTTTGTAGAAAAACGAAAATTCGAAATTTTTCGGATAATTCCACCAATCACAACGCAGTATATATCTAGGGAATGTCGCGGTAAAAAAAGTTGTAGACAAAAATGAAATTTAATCGATTACATCTAAAGAAATAATTTTCTCTCGCGCGCCACCTGAAAAACGCCGTTTTCGTTTGGCGTTTTCCAGGTCCCACATCACGAAAAATAATATTCAAGGCTCGGTCATGAAATGTACTATTAGACTTGGAGAGTTCACCAATGAAATAACTTAGAATGAAATGGTATTTTCCACCATCAATCTGCCACGTTTTTCTATAAAACTCCTCCCCCTGCGTGACAGTGAGAGTATTTGATTATTACTAACAAATCAACTTAATATTATCATTCAAATGAAATCATGTACTCACTATCTTCATATTCGCTATGATTTCCCCAAGGCGTTCAACGATTATGCGTTATCGGGGCTTGAATCTCACATGCGATCAAGAAGTAATTAAACCTATCCTATTTCTCTCAGTAAATCAACCACTCAATCTACTTTGCTAATCCCAATAATGTACGACTATTGAAACAATCAAATCGTAATAGGGAATTGATAGGATCGGTGTGACGGTTTAGCTAGTAAACGGGAGAATCAACGGGGCAAAAGTGAAAGTACTGACGAGTGGGAGAATATGTCGTTGTCCCTCGACATGTCATTCACACAGTTGAGGAAAGATATCGAGATGTTATTTTTTTTATTTTACCTTTACGGCCTTGTACACCGCCATCGACACTTGATACGTAAACCAGATTGAAGTTTGATCTTGGAAATTCAAGCGGAAATCAAATGAAAGTGCATGTACGTGGCTGACGAGAGGGGCTTTGTGGCAATGGAACACCAACTCTCCCCTTGGGCTAGCATTTTCATTAGCTCCTTGCACTGGACGGCGAAAGCACAACAGCCAACTGTACCAGTTTTCTAGAAACTGGTTCGGGTAGGCACTCGTAACCACTGTATTTTGAATTTTATGCTTCTATGAATAAGCATGGGATGAGTTTACGGAACTTTAAGGATGCTACACTCCTATGTCGATTTTTTTCACATTTTTTCAACGATTTCACACATATTAATCATCAAATTGGAGGATAAAAATATGTTTTTTTTGCGCTATATTATTGCTTATTGACTCGCTAAGTTTCATTATTATCGTTCTCTCATTTTTCTGACATTTTCTATCATTTTGAGAATTTTTTATTATAATGTAGAGTACATCTAGGACAATGCGTTCATCGCACTGAAACTTTCGGGATCAATAACAAATAATGCCAGGGAAAAATGTTCGATTTTTTATATATCGATCCAATCAGTAGCTCTCGGAGCAATCTAAAAAATATATGAAAAAATGGCAGCACGTATAGAATATTCTCAAGTGAATTAAAAAATAATTAATTTTTATGAAAGAGTTCTTTGAGTTTTAGGGGTTCAATACGGTTTTTGAATTGATAAAAAATTAATTGTTATCGATTCATTAATGATGATTTTGGAAAAAGATAAATGTTTTCAATTCATTGACGAGGAAAAACTATTCTACAAAAATCAATAGATTTTCAGATTTTAAAGTTCTATTCAATGTTTTTAATTAGTAAAAGTGTTTTTTAAAGATTTATTTTTTTCTAGTCAACAATTTCCGTCCCATTGAATTTCTTCTAAATCATTTCATTTGTGAATTGTATCTGTGTTTTTAAGAAATCAGCAATGGATGATATTGTATAGGGAAAATCGACCGAATTGTATTTTGTTATGTAACTTATTCTATGGAGATATTTTCCATGAAAAAAAAAAATCGTAGAACTTTAATTACCTCTTTGCTACTGAAAGGCGCAAGCTTTCTTTCAGTTTTCTAGAAACGGGTTCGGGACGTCTTTCGCAATCGTGGGATTTTTCATTTTATGTTTCTATTAATAAATATGGTTTATGGATACCTTAAGTCCACGGATTGAATTATCATTTCTTTTGAAAGATTTATGTAAGTTTTTACTGCGTTGACAAGATTTATGGACTCGATAAAAAATTCATTGTGATAGATTTATTTGATGTTGGGGAAGAGAAAAGATCTTAATTCACTACCGAATCATCAGTAAGAGGTGAAGTTTTCACATTTTCTATACATAAAATATCACTGTAATATACCTTAAAAAAAACAATAAATAGTTTTGAATTTCATCGTGAAAAAATACTTTCTTTTTTATTGTTCACACAACTTGGTCGTCAACAATTCCAATGGAAACATTTAATTATTCTCCCCAATCGTGAACATCGTATTTTACGTATATTCAAATCAGGCAATAATAATTAATTCCGGGTTAAGTCGATTTTTTAATGAAGTTTATTAACCCAATATATTTTTTTTATATATAAAACAAATTGTGATGTCTTTATTTGTAATTTAGGAGTAGGAAAAAAGTCCATCCTCACCTAAATCATGAGTAACTGGTCTATAATTTTCGTTGCTCTTTTCCACGTTTGTATCTGAATGATTAAGAATGAGTTTCAATAATCGTATCCAAGCATTCATAAGTTATCACACAGATTGCACAGCAAGTTAATTTCCACTTAGTTACAACATGTTTCATGATTTTTCGATTACAATACATTAGACACACAGTTCTCTTGCTTACTCAAAGATAAGTACGGACGTGGCAAAGCGTAACTCAGTGTTGGGTGCACTGAAGGTACAGTTATAGCTTCGATGCGGAAGATTTTAATTATCGTGGAATGTCGAATACAGATTAATGTTGAAAGCAATTTCGTTGCTTCATTGAGACACCCGTCATGACTTGAATTATCTAAATTACTGAGTAAGGAGGATTAAACAATTCTGTTTAACATTCATTTATCCATGAAAAAAGCTATACCTAGTTCGTATAAAATTGTAAATACCTAGATATTCCCTAAAAAATTGTTTAACTTATGTAAATATATACACATGATCTAGTCGTTTTATTTCCATTAATTTCCAGGCACTGTTACAATCATCGTTTTAAATTTTTGTGGTCTTTAATCACCAGAGGTACTGATTTTTTTATCGTATGTTAGGAATTATTTCCAAGACGACACTCACGAAAAAATTTCATATAAATCAGCAGAATAGTCTGGAGGATTTTTATTACATTCTCTATCAATTATTTATCTCATCCCCACGTTTTTTATTATTTATCAAATTCAATCGATAATATTTTAGATAAAAAATTAATAGATTTGAAATTCTTTCGATTTATATCTTATAAAAATTATTTACAACTGACATTTACTGAACAATTATTTGGCCCATCGTTTCCGAGACTTTTTGTTTGCTTTTATGAATGAAAAATACGGAAAATAGCGGGAAATACTTTTGCTAGTGCCGTAAAAGAATATCTCAATTTAAAAAATTGAATCGCAATATAAAATTATTTGAAGAAAAAAGAAGCCCAAACCTTAATAGAATATTCAATAGAAATCCAACAGAATTGTGCCTTTTTTTCTATGAAATTTGTTTTCAGGTGGATAGATTAATTTGATAAACAGATGTATCAAGTCCATTGTAGTCAGTGACGTGCACGCAGGCTCATATCATTTTTCGATTCTTCCTTATATTATATTTACAACGGTTCAATTTGAGTTGTGAAAATATGTTAACTCAAACGGAGTAAAGATAAGAATCTAATTTGGGTTTGGCATTTGGGGGTGAAGTAAATGGAGAGAACCAAGCCACTGAAAATCTACCGAAGACAGCTTGAATTGATTTCCATCTGCTATTGCGCACCCATCGGGCCTCCTCCTTCTTCAACTGCTCTATCCCCTGTTAACACGGTGGAACAATTCCATTAGTATTTAATGCGTAATGGGATTATACTATTGATCCTGGCCATTACCGTTTCATCGTTCCATATCGCTTGCAATTGAGTGCCCAACATGACTGCTGTGAAAATTGCAAAGAGCAGGGCCTCAAATGTGAGGAATAGCAGAAGTACTACTGTCGCTGGTGGACTGAATGTCGAACATTCGCGCCATTCTTGTCTCACACAAGTTGTGAATTGTTGGATGCAGAGGAATAATGATTGCAATGATATTCCGGCGATATAAAACTGTAATTTAGACAGGAATTAGAAGGAATTTCATGGGGAGAGACATTGATAAACAATTTCACTTGGAATTCCATTTGGATTTCCATTCCTATTGCACTTTTGGCCATACTAAATAATAATTTATATAGTTTTTTTTTCCATTGAATTGTAAATTTTTAGTGAATTCCTTGATATTTCAATGTTACAAACGCTGGAAAATTCAATCATTTTTAACAGCACATAAATTTTCACTGTTCGTAGCATTCGGTTTTAAAAAATAAAGACTCGTAATCTATCTTTAGTCGGATCTTCAACATTTTCAATCAATGCCTCAAAATATAGAAAAGACAAATGATAATGCACAGACTTACTGTAAAAAGTACAAAATATTTTTGATTATTCTCCCCAACACAGTTGTTCACCCAAGGACAATGATGATCCATTTTCCTAATACATCTGCAAGTAAAGAAATCCTCAACAAAATTCTACCTCGTCATCATTACAGTATCAGTCTCACCTCTGGCAAACGGAGCAATGATGAGCCCGATCAGGTTTAATAGAGCAACACCTCTGGCACTTGAATATCACCTGGCCCTCTCGAAAGCCCATTTGTTGAATCATTTCTTTGGTAGCATTACCTTTCGGCACAGCTCCCTAAAAGCCCATGAAATCGTGAAACAACTCCCCCCGTTCCATTGAAATGACTTGACTTACTGGATCGGTGAACATTGTCCTGAGGTGTGAAGCGAAAGCTAAAAATGCCATACACTGAAAAATAGCCATATTTACACTGGAGTAGAACGTGTGAATAGTAGGAATGAGAATGACAGCCATCACAACAAATTCTGCATAAATGATGAGAAGCCATGTTAGAATGGCACAGATTATCCCACATATGTCCTGCAAATGGCGAAATAGGTCAAACTTTTTTTGTCAACGAGATCATACTCTCAGTCTTTTCGCCCATAATTGATATGGTCTTATAGATTTGCAATTTTTGTTTTGCAAAAGTTTAAAATATTCTTGTTAATCATGAAAAACTTATTAACTGCTCCTAAAACTTATTTTATGCTCCTAAGGAAGCATCAAATTTTATCAAAACTTATCAAGAAAAGAAAAACTAACTTTGCCGTAGTAAGAATAATAAACTTGAAAAGGCACTGGAGTTTTTTAGTTTTTTTAATGACAACAAAATTTCAAAGGTACAAAACTCCAAAAATTGTCAAAAAAAAGCCTCGATCAACAAATTCACCTTGATACACCAGAATTTTCCTCCACAGCATCTGTTATGAATATCCCTCTCTCTCTGAAAGGGCATGTACTCATAATCCATAGCTCCGATCTTATTTTCACTCTTATAAATCTGAATCATTCATTGTCACGACACAATATCTCATTAAAAATTATTTTATCAATAATTGGAATCATTTTCTGTAATAAAACAAAAATTTAATTAGTACCTTTCGCTTTATCGTACCCATCGAACAACAAAAATAATCGGGTAAAATCGCTAATGAAATGAGATAAAATAGGAGTTTAGTGAATATACTAGTCATTCCAATAATTTAAATCATAACTACTAATTATGCAATTGCGGTGTGAATCCTCGTGGAGAGGGTATGTTGCATGAATAAACTGCATTCGATATTATAACCTGAATTAAAAAAATTAGAGACTCACATGAGTAATCTGGAAATCATGGTCATCCGTAGTAAGATTAAAGTCATGAAACCTTCAATCGACATCTTGAATTAGAGGCGAGTGGAATCAATAATTGGACAGCACTTGATGAAAATATAATTACTTCTGACAATTGTCATACACGGGTATTCTTTTTAACGCCAATCAAATACTGTCATGAACTAATAATCGGATGATCTTTTGACGGTGGGCAAAATGAAACAGATGAGGCCAATGACACGATTTATTGGACAGGGCAGGTTGTGCCGGCGACACTTGTCACTTCTTCCATTTTATTATCTCATTTTTTAATCTTTTACAGGTGAAAATGAAACTTTCCTTGTAATTTCTAATTACTGTTGATTAGTTTTAGTCATTATTTGGATTATTCTGGAGATAATGAATACATTTTATTTTGCTTTGTTGGCTCGAGGCAGTAGTCAAGTAAAAATTATATAACCGCAAGGATAGTACTGAATTGTGCCCTCTTTATCGACTGAGCATGAAAATCGAGAAGAGGTTATGCTGGAAGTGCTGAGGAGGTGGATAATAATCGAGTTGGTATCTGTTGTTTTGCAAAATTTAAGTTTGCGGCGAATAAATTAGCAATTTTTCGGAATCAGGGGTTTTATTTAACGGAGGACAGCATGTCACTTGCGAGAAGGGGCCAGGTACGGAGACAACAAACATACACTTTGGAAACGTTATTTTTAGTTACTTAACCTCAAAGTATTCCAATAGCTGCATATACGAAATTCGAAAATGTTTTAGTTATTTTATTTTATTTAAAACTTACAATTAACTCATAATCTTTACAAGTATCATAAAAGTGTCAATTATCAATAATCATGATTTCATTGAGAAATAATCCTCTTCTTGAAGGAATTGCGTATTTCAAAAGTCTTAATCTTATAAAAGAGACGAAAAAAAACTATAATTGACCAACCAATGAAAAAACTGAAAATACAGATTAAAGAAATAATAAGAAATCCCGAGCAATTTTTACCGATTCATAAATTCTAAATGAATTTAAAATTTTGTCTACTTTTGTAGTGAGTATTCATAAAATCAGCAACACAACTTCTTGTCGTTTTTTCTGCTACAAATGAAAATCGCAATTGCATCAAATTCTCAGTGAAATTATACGTGATTTGGATTTTTTTTTCTCTCAACTGACGACAAATATTTTCACGTTGAGTAGCACTGGGCGACATTTGCTCGAACTTGGCACATATACGATGCTAAATGCCAGGATCCGTACAAAAGTGCTGTCATGCTAACGCGATACCTCAAGGGTCTCCACAAACCAATCTATCACCCAATGAGCAACTGTGGAGATCACGTGGTCATCATAAACTCCAAGGACATCGCCTTAAGAGGTGACGAGTGGACAAAAAGAGTTTACTTCCACCACAACACGTACCACAGCGGAGATACATGGACCTTAGCCTGGGAACTTCACAAGAAGAATAAAACAATGATCATGCAAAAAGCAGTTTATCACGCTATGAGGGGCAACCTTCAGAGACGACACACAATGCAACGCTTGCACATCTACGAGGACGACAACGTTCCTGATAAGATCATGGAGAACATCACCAGTCAAATCAAACAGCTGAGACCCCTCCCAGTTACGATCGATCATATTCCTGCTGAAGAAATTGAAAATTTCCCACGTGTCATGAAATACCCGGTGAATTACATACTTCAATAGAAAAACAATTAATCCATTTTATTCGATGTTTATTTCTATCTACAATAAAGACTAGATTCACGTTAACAATCGACTTTGTGGCCTGACAGTTATATATTCGAAATTCACTTGATCTGTAGGTTTAATTTTAATGAAGAATTTGTTCGATTTGCTCGATGCTTTCGATCACTTTTATAACTGGAGAATAACTATCAACTAATTCTAAAATAAATTTCACCGATCATCATCTCATAAAAAATCATGCATTCAATTTTTTTGAATTGTTCATAAAGAGACAATTTAAAGAAATTTTATCACTAAAAATTGATAATTGCGTGACACAATTAATGGAAATTTACCTCAAAAAATGGTTCAACTCATTCTCAAATTTAGAGAAGTTTTACAACTTGGAAAATTTTAAAGACTACTCAAAATTTCAATCACATACACGAGTTTTAGAAAAATTGGTTTCATCCGCCTTTTGTTTTTTTTATGATGTCCGGAGCATTCCCTTCATTTACGAGTGATTTATAACGAATTTCCCATGTCCCATGAAAGATCCCATAAATGACATTCGTCTACAGAGAAATCATCAATTCACTGCATTCTGCTTTTATTTTGATCTATAATAAAGAACAGACTCGAATTAATATGCGACTTTTTTACACTGACAATTATAAACACGAAATGCATTTGCTCTTGAAGTTCATCTGTTGAATTTCATTTGTATGCGCGAATGGGAAAAAATAGGTTTCATTTTCATTGAAGATTTGATTCAATTTTTTTTTGCAATCACTTTTGTAAGTTTGTTGTTAATTTATTCAACGTCAATCACTGTATTCTTTTTTGAGGTATCTCGCTCCTCCAGCTTTTTCAAGTTTGGACCGTGCTTTTCACCTAAGCGACTTGTTTGTAGAAGTGAGATTTGGTGAGAGGAATTGGTCGCCCGTTAATGATCACTTGGGGACCTGTGTAGTAGCGCCAGAGGAGACTGCTGCCACGTTTTAGCTCGTTTACCGAGGATAAGTGCTTCCAACAGTCTACCCAGTTGGCATAAATTGGCATTTGTGGGGGAGCTCCAGCCGATAATCTGTTAACAATTAAAAACAAAATACTTTTTAACATTTCCTACTTATAGGTGAATAATGGATGTTGTTTCAACGTTTAACCACATGATTTTTTTGAGAAACTTTGATACAAATCCCATTTCTCATGTTATCCACCTTTCCCCAAGAAGAGACATTCTTATTCTTTATTCAGGTAATTTGAACACTATGGTAAGTAAGTAAAGTAAGTATAGTATAGTAAGTTCATTTGTATGTAAAAATTAAAAAAAAACACAGAAATTAACTAAAAAAAAATTATTGTTAAACGATTTAAAATGGAGAATCAACAAGAAATTTTCCGAATAATTATTCCCATGCCTAAATTAACACAAAATTTCCAGTACAAACAATCTAGTTGAAGAAGTTTAGATTCATTTGGTAGCGCAGTTTCAACATTGAATACATTCAAGTTGTTTTCTACTTACCCACAATTATTGACAGCCATACAGTGGTAAACCACCAAAAATGGATAAGTGACAGTGGTTGCGAGGAACTGAAAAAACGAAAAGCAAGAAAATTTCTGACTTTTACCAAAATTACAACGAAAAATTTAATAAACCTAAAAATGAAAATGGCCTCACTGTCATAGATGCAGAGGTGTATATCCTGACGTCCCTGTCCCGAATGAAATATTTGTTAAGGACGTACGTCGACGAACTGACGAGTACCAAAGTTGCTACATTGGCTATTAATCTTGGTATTAAGCCTGCGTAATAACCCATTAGCCCGTTCTCACTGTAGACTTCTCTAATCGATCCGAAAATTCCACTGTAATTCAGTAAATAAAAATAAATTCCCTGGGCTTTTGAGGAAGCCAGAAATTGTAATGAAGCATTACTTGTATTTCGTTTCACCCCCAACGAATTGTGCCATTGTCCTGAGAGTAATGACATCCAATGGGTGACTTGCAACAATTCCTACTATCCTACAAACTATGTCTTTAGCCAATTCTTTCAGATAGGCTCGTCTCCTGCAACAACAATTATCAATTGATAAACGTATTCTGTGCATCGACATTAAACTTGATTAATATTTATTATATGTTGACAATGAATGAATTTCGAAAATAGAGATATTAAATATCCCAATGGCGATCCATAATAAACCCCAACATTATCATTTTATTTTTATAAATTAACATTTCTATATTACTACAAAAAGTGATAATACCCATATTGAGAGAGAAATGAAGGAAAACACAATGGGATTGGCAATTAAACAGTCATCGATTATGAAAGGATCAATTTCGAAATTTACATCAAAATATATTACCTCTCATTATCGGGTAACTCATCGATATCCTCGTCTTTTTGCGTCTCCTCCTCTGGGAAATACTTGACGAAATATTTAGATTCCGAAGCTTTTTCGATAGCAACAGCACCGACAGTATAGGCACACAATTTTGGAACTAATCCTCTATAACATCCGGTGAATCCGTCCACACTCTTGATATATCTTACTACAAAATACAATCGTCAAATCATTCTCTCTACACGAAAAGATAGAGGAGAAGAGGACAAGATGGACACATATTTTTATTGTGTTAAAATCTCAGTCATTGTTTGTTGGAATGAAATCATATTTTTTTCCTTGGAAAAAGTATTTCTATCTCATGATAATTAGTACTGATTGAGCTCAATTAACCAATTTATTCCGAGGTTGCGAGTATGTAAAGAAATATTTAAAGTTTTCATTTTATCCCAGCTTCGCTTAATCATTAAATAATTCACTGTTCTTACCATACTGAAAAATGTTTGGCAGAGCCAGAGCAGGCTTCCCCAACAATGTCCTCGTTTCTCTAGGAGCACTAGGTTCATGTCCTATCTGAAGTAACAAAAATACCGAAAATTGGTATTAAAACAAAATATAATCTCCATAAAAACGTGAATTCACCTGGATTAACACTTTGGCATATTCAATGGGATGTGAGATGGTATTAACCAACATCCGAATGGCAATATTCGACCACAGTTTCTCATCCTTCTCGCGACCCAGTGTCGACATAGACATTGTTACAATTTCCTTAAAATCCTACCACCGTCTATTTCACTAGTCACCTTCCCTTCTTTTATTTATCTAACACCTCCTTTAGTAAGTTTTTTTTCAGGTTCAAAGAGTCGAGGAGATCTCCAATCACTATCAAACTTCCACCACTATATATCCATGGACTATTCCCGTAATTCCATGATTCACTCCGTCACAGTTGCGTCCTCCTGCGGTGGCTGGGGTAGTCGGCAAAGTTGAAAAATAACTCGATTGATAAGAATGATTCCTTCTTCTAAAATTAAATAGGTTACAAATAAAATACTGCATTCTAATTCGAGTTATGTCATAGGTAATATTTATCGGCTTCTATAAAGCTTTAAGATTGGAGAAAATCATCAGATTTGAGAAAATCAGTGATTTTTTGCACTTTCGAATTTTTGACCGCTGGGTCTCGCCTATTTGGTCGATTTTCGGCTGGCTGAACACTTTTTCGGCGATATCTCAAAATCTATTGATCCTATCGCCCCGGGGTTTGTTCCATTCGAAAGCTGAGCTC